>JAAAKL020009666.1:0-14919 GCA_010016065.2 Carybdea cf. marsupialis auct. non (Linnaeus, 1758)
TGATAATTCTATCTACTCCCTAATAAATTCACTCCCATATCTCGAACTCTCATAACACGTACTCTCGCTAACCCGAATAATTTTCTCCGCTCCCTTTGATAATTCTATCTACTCCCTAATAAATTCACTCCCATATCTCGAACTCTCATAACACGTACTCTCGCTAACCCGAACAATTTTCTCCGCTCCCTTTGAAAATTCTATCTACTTCCTAATAACTTCACTCCTATATCTCGTACTCCCATAACACGTACTCTCGCTGACCCGAACAATTTTCTCCGCTCCCTTTGAAAATTCTATCTACTTTCTAATAAATTCACTCCTATATCTCGAACTCCCATAAAAGTCCTTTCGGTAACTCGAATGATTTTCATCGCTGCCCTTGAACATTCTATCTACTTTCTAACAAACTGACTCCTATAACTCGAACTCCATACCTCAACGTTTCACTAACTCGGACAAATTTAGCCAATCCCTTGATAAACCTAACCTCTGTAACTCGAACTTTCCCTCCAAAGTAAAAGATTGACTTCAAACTTGGATCGGAAAAAGCAGGTGGCGTTAACTGGAACGACTAACGCCATATCGAGAAAAAATTTTATTTTGGATTTATATTCTTGGATTTTATGACAGAAAATGATTCCCCGTACCTACCCTGTTACCTCACATTGTTGCAAAGACTGGTTAATTACCACTGCTAGTAAAAACCTTTTCTTATCTACAATACAGATCTATTCTTGAAGTTATTTTCTTTATCTCTAATATATCTTTATGCTATAAAGTTTGTATTACTTTTGGAAGTTCCTCTTTCAATGTTTCGATGAATACATTAAGTTCTTCTACAACCTTCAATACTTGTCTAACAACAATGCATGAACATCAGATATTCTGAAATTTCTGTGGTACTTTGCTATTCTCCATACTTTCTGATGTAGCTGTCAGGTGCTAGGTGCAAACGAAACGTAGTTTCACTCCCCTGTATCACACAACTACGCTCAATTCTCAAGTGTATACTCCAAAAACCTTCCAATTCTTTTTGCATATTGTCAAAATTTCTATAACTCGAATTTTCTAAAACTCGAACAAATTTGCCTGGTCCACCTGTGCTTCGAGTTATGCAGGTTCTACTGTACAGCCGATTCTGGATATCTCAAACTTGCTACCGTAGTAAAATAAATTGTAAGGCCCCATGGGCAATGCGCCCTTATAACAGTGGCATTTAAGGAGGGAGACTAGGACCTGAACCTCTAAGTTACCCCGGGAGTTAGGGATTTGCCATATTAAGTTCGTTAAGTAAGTGGAATGTAGGAAACGTTACCAAATGGAAGACACACGGTGCCACACATTCCGCAGCAAGATAATGCCTAAATCGCCTTACAATGCTTACGTCACAGAACCTTGGAAACGCTATTTGCCTTACGCCCCCACACCATTCATAACCTACCAGTGATATACAGTCAATTCTTTCTGTCTCGAACTTTTTCCCCGGGTCCACTGGTAATTTGAGGCCTTAGGTTAACTGTGGTATACTGTATGCTTCAACGAAAAAAGAAATGTGTAGGTTTTGTGAGAGAGAATTAAGAGAAGGGTTGTCAAGAACAGTAAAAAAGAAAAGAGAAAATAACGTCTTGTATTTTCAGGCTCAGTTCTTAAATAGTGATGAAATACGTTTGTAGTGTTTTGGTTAAGTTTGAAACTTTATTTTGTTGAAAATAGTAGCCTTGAAACTATAATCTTTCTTACAGGATAAACAGTTTAACACCTTCTTCTATCCCTTCCTTCTCTCTTATCTTATATGCTTAATTCATTGGGATCCTTCCACGCTTCCAGTTGACAAGATTTTCTCCATCTTACTTGGTCTTCTGCTTCTAGAATCCTTTCAATAGGATGTAAAAGTCGTTAAATAGCAGGATACGTTTGTTCATACCTTACAAAACAGGGTCTAATCGAGACCGAGGGTAGAAAATGAGAGTACTTGCTATTCTGTATCAACATTAGTCTTCCTGGAACTTTACGTTTTTTCTAGCGAAAAAGTATGTGTTTGCAAATATTAAAGCACTTCCTTCCCTCCATGATCAGTTCTTTGAATAGAACAGCATTTGATAAAAAATGGTCCTGTACAAACTGAAGAGGTCACTCGACAGATTATTTTGGGGAGGGGGAGAGCAAATGCATGTTTGACGTGCTGAAAACGGGAGTGATTTTTCTGATATTAAATTTAATGTGTTTAATAAGGTTGCTGTAATTATTAAAAAAGCAATTTTATAATCTTTGCTGAAATTGGATTTTATCAACTTGTGACGTCGACCAAATTTGAGTAATCAAGCTTTGATTGCATATGAACAAAACCTTGTTGGGAGTTGATCACCCATGTATCACCCCCAGTGCCTACCTTCGAACCCATGCCAACAATATTCCCCTGATTATGTTTGCATTGTACTATATACTAATCTAGCTATGCCGTGCTACGTTAAGATTAGCTAATTAATTTTTTCATGGCATTTTTGAATACCGAGTGCTGTATATGGCAAGTGACTTTTAGAACACTTCTGATATTCTCACAACCGAGTTCTTAACTTTAACACAAAGGAAAACACACGAATTTGCAGAAATAACCCTGTTATTTGATCTTCAGTACCTTGTTGTTTAGATTTGCTACTTAGCTGCTAAGATAACAAAATCCATGGTTAAACGGTTAAGCAAGTAGCGATAATGTATCCATAGTAACAAAGCTGCACCTCTCTTTATCGTCAGAGCATTATGTGCTAAGCTTCTATCTTTCAATTCGGAAAAGTCAAGCGCTTTATTCCATTAGTTTTAACTTCAGTAAACAAGTGTTGAATAGCGCAGTTTGAGTATTGATATTGTCGGATAAAGAAAATGAAACGGTATTCCCTTATTAGATCTTTACAATCTGAACTTCATGTTTATGTTGAGAGATTAGTGAACGCAAGTCAGAACAATTTATTTCATGGAGTGAAGTAGTTAAAGTTTATATATTATTATATATGAACAGACAGATTATTAGGCCATGAATAAGACGACTACAGGATGGAATTAAGGAAAGTCTGATTAAGAAGACTTAAAAACATAATTTGATAACCCAATTTTTAGAAGATATGTATAGATATTTATATATAAAGGTATGAAGTAAAGAATAAATAATTTACGAGTGCATAATGGAATAAATAAGCAATTTACATCGTAAGGAATGTAATGAATAAAGGATTGAACTAATGAAAGAAGGAGTAAGAAGATTGAAAAACTAACGAATTAATGGAGAAGTTAGTGAATTTAGACTAAATGGAATAAGGATTGAAGTAAAAGATGAGAAGAATGACAATTTTAAAAGTATTGAAGGAATAGATAAGAAATTGACTCTATCAGGTTTTTTTAGGAAAGAAGTCAGATAAGGGTAAAGGCAGACATTTTGATGCATAAGGGAATAAATCAGCCATTGGTTTCATAACGACGGAACCATCATGAAAGAAGTTAAAGAATTGGTAGGTGTTAGTTGGCAAATTATAATAAATCAATCCATGAGTAAATAATACATTCGAGTAATAGAAGGGTTATCGGGAGAACGTGTTGATTGTAAAAAATAATCATAATGGCTGTTGACATTATCACAAGCACTATTTAATGAATACTTTCGGGGCCATGTAGTTTTTGCTAAAAGTTACTAAAAATTGTTGTAGATGAAACATTGGAAAAAATTATTCATAATGAAGTTAAAGATATGCATTGCACATTCTCACATGTGAAATAATTATCTGAAAGGCTGTGAGGCCTTTTGTCGGTCAAATGAAGACCCCTTCAAATGGCATATTTAACTTGAGATACCTGAAGCTAACTCGATGGTACCTTAAGACACTTTGACGTAACCACTTGATCTCATTATTATGGCCTAATCAGTTTGTATAATACCACGTGATTACACTATCATGGCGTCATCAATTTGGTTATTGCCACGTGATCACATTATAATGGCCCCATCAGTTTGTCTAATACCATGTTATCACATAATAATGGCGTCATCAATTTGTAAAATACCACGTGATTACATTATAATGGCGTCATCAATTTGTATAATACCACGTGATCATACTATAATGGCGTCATCCGTTTGTATAACATCGACAATATAATGTTTTCTTAGCAACTTTGGAATTCAAAATATATTCAAATTATTTAATCATTTAGGAACAAGAATATATTTATCTTTATTTATTTTCTAAGAATATCTCAATGGAATATGACGTATTATTAATAGGAAATGTTGTTCACGAACTATTCGAAACGGGAAATGTACTACAAGAACTTTAATGACGTCATAAGTACTAGTGGCCAAAATTTTTTAAGATCATATTTAAATTTCAAAATTACTACAAATAAATATTATGGAAGTTTTGTTATTCCACACTAAAAGCTTTATTGGTAAACCAAATATCTCTGGAAGAATACACCTGCAGGCTATGTGGTGGGAACGTGTGACGTCACGATTTTGAAAATGCTTGAATTACGGGAAAAGTACGCAATTTTCATGTTGCCCTATTAGTGAGAACGTCGATGGCCAAAATTGGCAGTGTAACCCTTTCCCAATTCCGAGATATCAGTTTTCAAAGTTTTAAATCTCTCTAACAAAACCTTATTATTTGATGCTTGTTCCTAACGTAAGGAACCAGGGAATATTAACAGAGTTTTGACCAGAGATTTTTGAAATTCAAACGCCTCTTGTTTAAACACTATATACACTACAAATGTCGTATTTTGCGAAATAGCCTATTCCAGGGTTGCCTTTAATTATCTGGAGTCAAATCTTGCTTTTCCAAACATTTTGTTTGTGACGTCATCACTTTCCTTCCGCATAAAGCACCCCTTTACTACGTGAGATTGGTATAATTTATCTTTTTTCTGTCCAAATTTGCATGGGAACTGTTTTGAAGCAGTGACTTAAATCTGGTGGCCGTAATACAATGGATCGTAAACTTTTCCCTACCATTAGATCTTGTAAATTTTCAAAGCTTGTCTTAATTATATTTGTTTTCCCCAAGGATCTTTTGGGCTACTGTTTGCAACGGATTGCAGCATCTCTATAATTTAACGTGTTATAGCGTGAAATTGATGAGGTCTGAAATACTAAACATTTCAAATATAAATTCCATGTTGTACATATTGAAAAGTCTCTGCTTTAAGCTAAAACAGGGATCATGTACTCTGGAGTCTCGTGTAAAGATGATCAGCTAATTAGCTTTCCGACAAATTTCCGAGCCTCTCCCCCTATTTAGGCGCTAAGATTACGGAATTGAGTTACAATACCGCTCTAGAAGGAATAATGACTTCGAACATGAACATTTGCTCTGAATGAGATTTTTTAAGTTAAATTGTATTTGAAAAAAATTGTTAAAATTCGTATCTTGCGTAATATAGGGTCACCAATAGCCTTGCATTTTCTTACACCTCACTCGTATTCCAGTCATCAAAATTATTAAAGACTCTAGCGTATCCTAGCAACATTATCATAAAATTAAATCTGATAAATAAGCCTTAGAGAAAATTAATAAGGGCAACACAGCATCAAACAACGAAATCTCAAGTGGTGGCAAGAACTTTATCCAAACACAAGTTTAAAAATAATTTCTTTTCTTTATACAATGGAAGGTATCAATTGCCTACTATGTTTAACAGGCATCCTGTAAATGATGTCGTTGACAGATTAATTTGTGGACCTTCATTGAAAGTCAGATATTCTTATTTTTTAAGCTGTTGCTAATCAAAACCAGAACATTTCTCATATCAACTTTATAGAATTCACTTCATGTTCACTGCAATTCTCATTAGTAAACGTCTGTCATAAAACCTTTTTCTCTATAATACAAAGAAGGTATGGACAACAGAAACCTTTCTACAATTCTGGACTATGAAATATGCAAGTTTTCCCCAAGCCCCGTTCCAAAGTATTGTTAAGTTTGAAAACGAGCATTTTAGACTCTTGCATGTCAGACCTCCCTACTGATAAGAGGAGAGGTCTAGAAAACAAGTAATACCAGGAATGGAAACCTCTTTCATGTGGCAAATGTCTTGCGTGATTTGTTTCATTTTCACCGAAATTTAATAAAACTTTAACTTCTATTTGTCCAGGATTGTAGCATCACGTGGCAAGGTACTTTGCATTCAATCTCTTCTCTGCAATGTCTTGCGGTAAGTTTGAAACTAGCTTGTACTCACGACGTTTCATGATCAGTGGCTCAACATTTCTGTAAGTTATAAATTACTCATGTACTACGCAAAAGCGTACTCTATCACGTTATTACTACTACTGAAATTGTACGCTGTCTTAAGCAAATATCGCAAATAATTTAGTTAATTTATAATTAATTTCCATCCACACTGAAATACACAGAAATAGTCTTAAGGGCTGTTAATTCTTTTTACCTAAATTGCTATAGTCGACAGAGCCAAAGATGCGTCTTTGTGGCGACCTGGTTTACGGCCATGGCATGTTCATTGCAAAGTTTCTATTTTGCTTTCAGCAACTGTGGAAGAATTTGCTTTTCTAAATCGATTGGTTCAATGATCGATCTGCCAAAATTTTTTAGTCGTTGAGTGGAGAGAATCAGAAATAATCAGCTATGAAAAGATACTGGAGAAAAATAAAAAAACCATTACCACCTGGGCTCTAACCCTGGTCCAAGTATTCGTGGCGTGCACTCCATTAACTTAGCTAGGTGATTAAAGATATTTTAATGACTCTTTGCTCCATGTAACTTGACCAAAAACGGGCTGCCATGTGGTCCATTGATCGCACCAATACCAATAGAGAGTTGTAAAACATCACGATTTGACTCCCAGTGATAACATATCTTCATTTTCTCTGATAAACTCTAACAAATGTTTACTAAATCTTGTTTTAAAACTACTAACGTGTAGAAATATTGAAAGGAGCTTCAGGAAATACTGTAATGAAAAAAACTTGATTTATAGAGTAACAAGCAGTAACTGATTGAGCTCTGAGCTCTAAGTCCCAGTTACGAAAACCTATTTGTACTTAAACAGCCTGTAGGATGGATTCGAAAAATAAAATAAAATGCTTTTTTATTAAGCTTTGAAGTGAGAAGATGCTAATACCTGAAGCTGTCTATAAGTCAATAACTATCTTCGCTATAAGCTGATTAGTACCATTGAAATTCAAAGACATACTAATTATGCTCCGAGATAAATCATGACAAACTATGCAACATTTGTGAAGAATCAATCTTTCTCAACCCTATCAAGACTGGGTTATTTTAGATTTTCAGGACTTGGGGAGGGAGCAATTTGCTAGTGAAACCTTGGCTTTCTTAATGTTAATAACTCTGTGATTATTTGTCACTTAGGTATAAACCGTATTGGTTTTTAGCTTTTTGGTACACTTCTGTATTGGGGGATTTCTTTAAAAATCCCTCTGGAAATGGCCATTTTTAGCCCAACACTGTTGAAATTTGGCATTTTGATAGTGCAATATAAAATGGGCTATAATATTACCATTTTTTGCTGACATCAGCACATTTTTGCAAAAGCACAGACTTTTAAGGTGATTTTGCCGTTGCATTTATATTGGCATGCATTAGTGGTAGAGACCTGATTTTCCTAAAAATTATGATGTATTAACATGGTTATTGATGATAAATAGCTTCAAAGCCTTTAAATATCTGTTATTTGGCTAAACATTGGGTTAGTCACTAGATGGTGCATTGTATGTCATTCAACCCGCCTCCCTCAATCGGAATAGGGTTGAACGTCAAAGATTCATCATTTAGCTAAAGAAAGGTGCTTATTTTTGACGTAACATATGATGATATTACATAACATCTGGAAAATGACAGTTACCTAAGCACCGTTTGAAAATCCATCACTGAAATAGCAATAGGACCTACAATCCTGGACTAATAGAAGTTAAACTAAAAAGGATCAAATCACGCAACACTTGCCACCTGAAATTAGTGTCCATTCCTGGTATTATTTCTTTTCTAGACCTATCCTCTTAGCAGCAGGGAGGTCTGACATGCAAGTTTCCAAGCTTCTTCTTTTCAAACTTAACAATATTTTGGAACGGGGGTTAGGAAAATTTGCATATTTCATAGTCCCAAATTGTAACAAAACGTAAAATACACTTAAGGTTTTGATGATAAGGTTAAAATTGAGTGTTAGGAGTGCATTTTACATGAAATTGCATGCAGATTTAGACCAAATAACAAGTACGTATGATGTCATATATCACTAAGAAATTTTATTTAAAATTCTGGATAAATTTGAGGAAAACTCTTTTTAAAAATTTTTAAAAGATTGAGTATTTTGCTAATGAAAATTCGTGGAAAATATAGAACCACGAGCCTTTAAATCTGTACTTATTCCATACCTGTACGTCCTTTTTTTTATTATTTTTCTTATTATTTTCATTATTATCATAACCATAAGCGCTGCTGGTATGGTCTTAAGATTTGAGATATCGCTACTAGATTTTTAAGTGGTTGATATTCCAAAAAGATGAGCATTATCAATTAAGAAATTAACTACAAGGAGTCCTTGACAGTGTGCAGAAATAGCCATGCGGTATTAGTAGGAAAAACAATTGGCGAAAAACTAGAAGTTTTGTTCAGATTTTGTACGAGACACATACGTCTTAAGTGGTTCATCTTTCCTTCCTTCCGCTTCATTTCTGATTTAGACCACCCTTGCCATCTCAAATGCAACCTCATCTGTCTAGATTCTAAATAAATATACTGTGATGATATTGGTGAAACAAACATCTTCAGATTTTCAATCTTGCGGTTACATTTAGTAACATTTCTGATAATTGTTGACAACAAATGATTCCAAAACTTCATTTATGCGTAATCCCGTTTCATGGTAGGAAGTGTAATGTTTACTCTTCCTTCACGCGTTTATGATAGCAAGCCTAGAATTTCTCTTATCTTTAACCTAGATTGAATGTACAATAAAGAACAAACGTGCTCTTGCAAAATCAGTAGATAAGAACACAGTTCGTTTTCTTTGTTTGCTTTATTACCATCGAATGTTTTGCCGGTAGACATGGACATCACCTTCAACAAGGAGGTAAGCCCTTCTGTCCCATATGACCTGACCATAGAAAAATCCCCATTAAGGAACAGATCGGTTTAAATCCAATAAAGCCCAAGTTATACTAAAATAGGAGGGATGATTTCATATTCTAAGTTCTAAATATATCAGAGAAAATGAAAGGTGACTAACATCATCATAGATATAACAGCCTATTCTAGATTTCATATTCCAAGTTCTAAATATTTCAGAGAAAATGAAAGGTGACCAACATCATCCACAAAACAGCCATTCCTCATGCTGACCTACCAAACGTAAACGTTATATGTTATAAAACATATTTTGTTCATTGGACAATTTCATATCCTTAGATAAAAATCGCAATATACCGATGAGGATAAATCGTATGACACAGTGTCACACTAGTGTAACAATGAAACTTGTGCAGAGTAGAGGAAGTTCCTAAATAAGGGTTGTGAGCTAAGGGACTGTTATGCTAGCAGATGGTAGGAAAAGATACAGCCTGACCTGACTTCACTAAACACATATCTTCAATTTCTAGATATGTTACAAACCACAGACGATAGTATATCTGCATAAGATAAACTAATTAACCTAGTAAGCACAGAACTGTGGGGAATCTATGATACTATTTTGACACGTCGTGTCTTTTCTCTGTCACCCTTATATGTAATTTTGATATCTAGTGCTGTACGAAGCTGTCCTTTGTACTCCAATTAAAACGTCTGCACGACGCTTCCTTCTACAAATTTGCATCCACTTACTGGAGACATTCCTTAATATTGTGCCATCCTTCAAGCCATAGGTGTATATTCTCTTTCCCAATTAAGACTTATAAAGAGCAACGATATCAATTTGCAACAGTTGGAATTCAGAATAACTTTTGCCTCCCATTTAATACCTAAGGTTGACTTTATTTCCTTTTATTAAGCTCTAATAGCCCATTAAGAAAGCAACATTGTTCTAATGGAAGTTAAGAAAAGCCAAGTGTTGACTGTAGATATTCCCACCGCATATTATGTTCTGGATCTATATGCGATGATGTTCTTACGTTACCGAGCAATATACATTCGAAACCTCGAAGTGCAGTTCTTAATAAGAATATCTTATGAATCAAAGTATAAAACTTGCGATCATTTGCAACAAATAACATGCAATATAAATTAAGTTCTACACAGTGGAGAGAGGAGTGGTGATATTTCATCATAATTTTTCTTAAATCCTTCACTCAATACAAGCCAGGATTGCCACTTCAAGGTATTGAGTTACTTTGAAAGAAGTAGAAATGAAAAGTAAACAGAAAAATAGATGTTATTACAGACAAAAAAATTAAAGATTTCCAAGAAGATGGCGATTGACATTAAATTTAAAAGTGTCAAGATCATTAGTAAGAGGAAAGCATTCCAAAGACAGAGACTTCAAGATTTTGGCAGTCCTCTGGAAGAAGCTGTTGGCATAGAAATTGCTGTTTGTTTCGGGAATACAAACAGAAAAGTCATCCAGAGATTCAGCATACCGAGTGGGCCTGGACCTGATGAGGGGAAGAGTAGCCAACTAAGAAGAACAATTTCCAAGGTAATACCTGTAGAAAAGACTTAATGATGCAACATTTCTACGGTGAGACAGAGGTTGAAGTGTGCTGTCCAGTTTAGGGCCAACCGCAAGAGAAATTCGTTATTGGGGCCGGTCAAATATGTTGAGATGACACTTAACACATTCACGCTCAGAGCTGATTGAAGAGTAATCAACGTCTATGTATTTTGCAACGTAAAACGTATGGCTTTCAGATAATGTGATTAAATAATTTCCGTCGATTTTAGCACAAGAATGTTGCCGTATTTCCTTTAATTATAGACCCGTCTATAATTAATTGAGGGCACCGAAAGGGGAGGCCTATAATTAGAGGGGGTCTTTAATTTCCAGAACAAAATTTTGAAAAAAGAGCATATGGAGTTTCAAGAAAAACTACAAAAGTACATTTATACTTTTCATCATTACATTTGTAGTTTACACCAATACTTTTTCATAACTGAATTGCAGCCAAAATGAAAAACCGCTATTACCATTTTGGGATGAAAATCGAAAGTAGAATTATTATTGAACCTAAAGCATGTGCTCTACCAGAATAATCCTATTTGCAAACTCATGTGGTTTTCTCTTTGCTGTAACAAAAATTGCCCCTTTTTTAAAATATCTGTCGTTTTCATATAGATATAGAAGGGGTCTGTAATTAATTGAGGGCACCAAAAAAGGGGGTCTATAATAAGAGGGGTTCTATAGTTAGAGGGGGTCTATAATAAGAGGGGTTCTATAGTTAGAGGGGGTCTATAATTACTTGACATGATGCGAAAAGGGGCTCTACAATTGGAGGGGGTCTATAATAAGATAGGATCTATAATTAGAGGAAATACCGTAGTCGTTTCTTCAATGACTCGGCCTGTTAAATGAGTTACAGCGAAATTGCTTTGGGCAGGTAACGCTCATATGTAACCCTTATTCACTTGGACATCTTTTCATAAAACACAAGCGCAATCGTTAGACTATCTTCAAGCCTTCCTCTTCCTCAGATTTTTCTCATATCCAGTATTTTTTCTCTGAATCTGGTAAAAATAGCTCATCAAATACCTCAACAACTAGTCTACCTAAATGTTCCTCGATCCATTATCCTAAAACTCACAAAATCTTTAACTGCTCTGCGGCTCGACCATCCGGCCATCCGACCACTCGGCTACTCTCTCACGTGGCAACTAGACCATTGGGCTATACCATATTTAAATATAAAATCGAATGAATTCCTAACTATGGCATGCAGAGAAAGCGAGTTTTAAAGCAGTTCTTTGACTGAATTTGTAGCTTTCTGTCTAACGTTAAACCTAATAGACTCTCATAAGATATGACGTTGTGGTACAACAGGTAATGCTATATTGAGTAACTAAAAATGTTTCACTAGACATAACAAACAAAATAACAAACTTTGATATTGACCTTCTGTTGTAAATCAAAATACCAAAACAATCCGATGATTGCCAATAATCCTCAAGTAAGAACTTTCTGGGTTATTTGCGTTATTGAATGGTACATAAGACAAGTCTTGTTCTCTTAGAGAAAAAGGCCCAGATAATGGATAACTTTGAACAGTATACTTGAGGGGGATTGGGATCTCCTGTTAGTTATTGGGAAGTATAAGTCATGCAGATAAGTAATTACGATCACTAAGTCCCTTGTGCGTTATTGCAATCACCTGCTACAGCCACATAGTAAAAGTTTACACTATACAAATTTTCTCTTACAGCTCATTTCGGTCTTGATTTTCAACCTACAAATATTCTTACAAAGACCTGAAGATTTATGTACTAATTTACGTATCAAGTTTCTTTGGAGTTTGCAGAATCAACAGCTGAAAGGAGACAACAAATCATGGTTACGAAATAATTCACAATCTTCGCGCCCCTCTTCCAACTTCTTAGAAGGTGTTATCAACCACTTGATTGCAACGTAGGCTGTTTTTGAAAAATACCGTTTGAGTCTTTTTGAAATGACCATTAGATAGTGGGTCTGACGTAGCAGGTAAAGTGACCAGTGTATTTCTTACAAAGCACCTGACGTGGATAACGGCATGGGTTTCAGTGAGTTTTAACCAACTTTTGAAAATTGAATCTTACAATTGGTCTTGCATTATTGCATTGTGTAGCAACATGCTTTTTCCCTAGTTTACGTCATGATTTAATGACAACCCTTTGTTAGGATTTGGTATTGTGAAGCATTGCACGAATGGCTGATGCATGGGAAGGTAGTTTACTCTCTCCAGAAATGGAAATGTTGAGTTACTTTATATGGACCAATATACTTCCATTAAGAACTTAATGTACCAAATTCTACTGCTATTGCTGAAGCAGTCATTTTCTATAAGTTTATAATCTCAAGCTCCTAGTTCTTCACTTTCGTGCCATCTGATTGTACGTCAACAAAAGTCTCACTGTCTTTTTCAATCGTACTTAATACACCAAACACTACTACTAGTGTTGTAGCAGTCACTCTCTATAGACTATCAATATCAAGTGCCTAGTCCTTCTTTTTTGTGCCTTATGGTATTATGTAAACAAACTTCACACCTTATCTTTCAAACGTACGTAACGCACCAAATACTACTACTGCTATTGTTGTAGCAGTCATTCTTTATAGTTGTACAATCCCAATATGCTAGTCCTTCCCTATCTTCCCCTATGATTGTATGTCAAGAAACTTCTCGATCCTTCTTTCAATCGTACTTAATGCACCAAATAGTGCTGCTATTGCTGTAGCAGTCATTCTCTTCAATTTTATTATCTCAAATTCCTTGTTCTTCACTATTTTACCTTATGGTTGTATGTCAACAAACTTCTAAATATCTCTTTCAAAGCTACTTAATGCACCAAAATAGTGCTGCTATTGTTGTAGCAGTCATTCTCCATAGTTACATAATCCCAATATGCTAGTTCTCCCCTATCTTCCCTTATGGTGGTATGTCAACAGACTTCTCACTATCTCTTTCAATCGTACATAATGCACCAAATACTACTGCTATGGTTGTAGCAGTCATTCTCTATAATATTCTTATCTCAAACTCCTAGTTCTTCACTTTTGTGCCTGATGGTTGTATGTCAACAAAGTTTCCACTGTCTTATCAAATCGTACGTAATGCATCAAATGCTACTGCTATTGTAGTAGCAGTCATTCTCCATAATATTATTATCTCAAGCTCCTAGTTCTTCACTTTTGTGCCTTATTGCAGCATGTCAACAAACTTTTGGCTCTATCTTTCAATCCTACTTATTTTCGTAACATATTACTGCTATTGTTTTAAGAGTTTTCTATTCTCAGTCTCCATTTTCTTTACTTTTGTGACAAATTCCCACTTGGACTTTAAGCCTGTTCTTCTTTTGTTGACCCAGCATGTTTTCTGGTAGATGAACATTTGTACCAATGTTACAATATATAACTCGTTTCTTTTACATTTTGGGGGATGCCTTATCGCACTTATTTTGCTTGTTTTATCTTCCTTCTTTTGGCTTTTAAAAGGGTTTGTTGTTTTTTATTACTTCTGTTGAAAGTTATATTATTGTTACTTTTGGTGTTTTTGTCATTATTCAATATCTCACTGAAATATTTTACCGAATGATATTGTCTTTCATAATTTGTGCGCTATTCTTCCCATTGTTAGGCGCCCAGAGCAAAATATCCGTGATAAATCATTGCAAACAAACCATCTTGATAATACATATCCTGTTTGACCATGGCCCCATCCATACAGTTATCACTAATTAAATACAATAATCTAGTGATTATTTTACATTACTGCAGCTCAAAGAAAGAAAGCAGTGGAATAGCAATTTTATTTGTCCTCGTTAAACTAATGCCAGTATACCATGGCCATGAAAACGTAATGTCATAGTTTATGTATGACAAAAAAAGTAACGAAACTTAGAACATTATAAAAAGATAGATCAAAATGGACTTTATTTACGTTTAGTTTATGTACGCTACAGATATCCTGTAAATATTGTCTCATTGGTAAACTTCAAAGACGCATTTTGTTGTACTCTTATCAGTTCAATTCATGCAACAAATAACTCTACAGTTAAGTCAGGCCGTTATATAACAATTCGATGACTTTATTGTGGAGCAAAACAGAATTACTGATCAGTTACTCGGGAAGAAGGTTCTCCACAGAGGTATTTATTATCGTTTTTAATGGATCATAAAAGTTACCACTATTATAAGTAATCATCATTGGATCATAATAACCACCACTATTATAAGTAATCATCACTTGATTATAATAATTACCATTATTATAAG
>JAAAKL020009667.1:0-14918 GCA_010016065.2 Carybdea cf. marsupialis auct. non (Linnaeus, 1758)
GAGGATTCTGTACGAAGCTGACCAAAGCTTCAAGAACCGCTGGCGTTCATCAAAAGTGGAAAACCATTATACATGCTAGCAAAGTAGACCAAAGTACCAAAGTAGACCAAAGTACCAAAGTAGACCAAAGTACCAAAGTACCAAAGAAGCAAAGTACCAAATTATTCCAAAGTGCATCTTATTGTAAGAGCAACAAACTTTTATTCAGGATCAATAAATTTTACATTGATCTAACATAGTAGGCTTCCCCATAGAACGTCCTCTGCTATTTCATTTTAGAGCAGTTTGTCTACACAAGTATATTTATAAACTCAGTTCATTTGAGACGTTTATCAGGATAATGTTTGTTAGTTACCTAGAACCGGTAAAAGACTGTTTTAATGCTTTAACATGATTTTAGGAAAGAAGTCTGAAGTCCTCCATTGCGTATGAAAGGTAGACATTTTGGGTTTCGATGACTTTGATAATGACATTTTTTTCTTTGCTGTGTAAGCAGTTGCATAATCAGTAAAGGGTGTAATAGAAATAGTGAAATGCGTACCTCGGTTAACGGATAATTTGATGGTGTTCCCAAAGAGTGACAGCCAACCCACTTTGCTATGAGATTATATCGGCACATAACATTCGTTTTTGATGGGAAAACTATAATGTACCTTAACGCGCATGTTTTAACGAGCAAATTTGCTCCTCGATGTAGCGTAATGAAATAAAACAATAATAATAGTAATAATGATAATAAGTAACAAAAAATAGAACCATGACTGTATTGTGAGTGTTCTACATTCCTGTTGCTGATGTCGAAATAACATTATCAAATTGCCAAGGGCAGCAAAATTGAGTTTGTCAGTTACAAAATGGCAATCAAGAGGAACAAGATCGCCATAACAAGTGAGGAAGACGTAGGGAGTGAGAACGGTTGTTTTCTAGTTCTGCACTCTTTATCGTAGCTGCATCAGCCCCTTGTGCTATTTACAGAAGCTGCTTGCTGCTTTTGCACTGGCCATAAACACGGGGGAGATATCTGACTGTACACCAGAATCTATGCACAGATTCTCTTCTATTTTAAACTATCCTGATCATAATAATGCGAGTTTATGTTATTTCTAGAACATCTTGGAGAGCAAAAGCTTCAAGAACTGACATATCATAATCATATTCGAGCTTCTTGTCGTCACCAAAGTAGTTTATCTCTAATATATATTGTGAAGGGGCAAGCAAAGACACTCCTTAAAGTTAAAACTATCCCTGGTAAGGGGGGAGGCAGTGCTTGAGCGAGTGTATCAAAATTTTCATGTTTAATGGAACCTTTTCTTTGTAACAAACAGGTCTCATCCGTTAATTCCTAAAATCCTACCTTGATAAAGATCAGGGATAAAAGTGATAAACGCACTTACAAAGGGGAAAGACGAAGGGCAGATGCATAAGTGGCAATGCAAAATGTTTATCTGTTATAAGAACCAATGAACGTCTTGTTGAGGTTGCCAAAAGAGAGGAGCGCTTGAAGGATAACTATCAGATACGTTTTTCGAACGAGCTGCGTAAGAAGTGAGAAGAGACAGGGACAATATTTACTTTAGTCGAGTTCAATTAAGTTGTGAGTGGTCTAAATTCTTCGAGGAAACACGAACACAGACTCTGACAAGTAAAAGAGACGTAGAAAGAGAAGAAATGAAAAGAATGAAAATAAGGGAATGAGTAAAGACGAAAAAGGAAACAGGGGATATACATCAGGGAAGAAAATAGAAGGAAGTTTCGGGAAAAGGAGAAAGAGAAAAAGGAGGAGAAGAAGAAGCGAAGGTAAACGTTGAAAATAAAGTTGAAAGCAAGATGGAAAAAATATAGTAGAAAAAACAATAATGAAAGTGAGAAGGAAAGATGGGTAAATCTATGGGTAAACTAACCTACAGGTGAGAAAGGGGAGGAAGAGGAAGAAGCGAGAGAAGAATAAGGAGGAAAACAAAGATAAGAAGAGAAAAAAGGAAGATGGGGTGACAAAAATAATGGAGAGGAAGGACAAAAGTAAGAGAAGACCATGCTAAGCGAACGATGATGTTGACGCCAATTGTGGTGACACCAATGATGATAATGCTGATAGCAAGTAAAGACACTTTTCAATGGTATTAGATTGTTGTTTTACTGGTGCCACGCATATATTAACACTTGCTTTGTGTTTGGGTTACAGAAGAAAAGAATTGCTGATTTGCAAACCATGAGCAAACACGAGACTGACTGACATGGGATGATCGTTACGGTTTATTGGTGGAGTTTCGTCAGTTCGAGGAGCAGAAGAAACAGAAGAACGCGCGGTGAAAGCGTTTTCACTTTGTTTGACTGTAACGCGCGTTCTTGCAATAGAAGCTTAAAAAAGTCTGGGTTTTTTCAAATGAAAAAATGGCTCCCTTTGAGACCTTCGGATAAACGAGGTTCGAATAAGCGGGGTTGGGATAAAGGAGGATTTGCTGTAGTAGGAATAGCAGCAGACAGAGTTTGACAGCAATTAATCATCAATCCATACTTACCAACTGGCTGTGGAGATACAAGGGTAATATCATCTTCATCAACCAATACAAAGTTTGGCTGCATCACTTTTTGCTCTAAGAAAAAATAGAATAGTCCATTTAAATGTAAGAGTATGAAGCTACAAACGAAGTAAGTAAAGATGAAAATAACGACAAGAAATTCAGCAACGACTGTACTATAGCTAATCCCTTCTAAATTGTTCACTGCACTGGTTTCATTTTCAGATAACACTGAATCATTTTCGAAAATAGTATCAAGAGTCACAAAATCGTAAGTGAAACAGATTTGATGCAACGGTATCCATTTCTGCCCGTGGCATCAAATTGAATTTCAGGATGTAATAGTTTACGAAGAGCACCAAAAATTACCTAACCTTTCATTAAAGCAGGTAAGCAAGTCCGTGAAGTCTATCTGCTTGCGTTTCGTGTTTAGGAATACCGTTTGAGTTCAATATTTTTAGTAGGTCCTAATTACAAATACAATCAAGGTTCAATTACCAGTGCAATACATAAAATGCTATAAAGCAACCATCGAGAAGAGAGGAATTGAAATTATGAAGTCCTGAAAATATAATTGAAGAATATTTCATATGCAAACATTGGGATTCATGCCCGGGATCCACGCTTTCGCGTTGTGTTATCAACACTGATCTCTAAAACAGACTGGACCGAGCAATCCTATTGTTTCCAAAAGTGAAAAAGTGTCGTCACGAATACTAGTTCCCAGAAGTTAAAATAGCGCGGGAAGGTCCGCTATGTTAAGTAACATTGTTTGTAAGCTTTTCTTGACGGGGACTGAAATGGCGTCCGACGACTGACTTTACTTGAAAACGTAACGTGCTTGATCCAGTGTTTTGAGAGATCAGTGGTTCTCAACCAATTCACCCGTTAAAAAAGCCCATTTATAATAACACACCGTTTCTTTAGTGACCACATGTGCTCTCAGTCCTTCAGAAAATCTAATCTCGATGGTGAAATATAGCCTATTTCTCTGGTATCTTTTCAGAATTTAAATACTATCATTGCGTCTAAACATAACTTGACAATATTGTTACTTTTACCTTCAATATATTCTGTTTCCTCTCTACAATGATAAAAGAGATACAACATACTTCATACAGGAGAAAGGTTTCCTTCCATCGTCAAATGGCATAACTATTGACAACGATGAAATGTTCCGTATACATTTTTAATACTTTGCTTGTAATACAATCCAAAATAACAGTCATACCGGTCAAAATAAACAACTCGAATAACAGAATCCCTATTTAAATATACCGCTAATACTTTCAGGTACCTGATCAAGGAACCGGAACGTAAAAGTTATTCTGGTATATAAATGTCTGCGGTAATAGAGTACGAGACTATCCACTTTCTTTCTTTCAATGCAACCAATACTTCAAAAACACAATAGTATTATTACTTGAAACTAGCCTAGAATTAATTGTGGAGAAAGAATGTCAACAATTCGTTTGAAATGGTACCTCCACAATTATAAGCTCTTACATCTCACCAAGGTAGTCTAAGTTGTACTTTGTCCTTCTTGATTAAACCAGCACACAAAATGATAGTATTGATAGTATATCAAAGCTTTGCGGCTAGGATTAGTTATTATGGGGTTCAAAAAAGGTTTCAATTTGGAGAAGAATTGTAAAAGTTTACCGAGTAACTTTTGTTAAGAATTAAACAAAAATCAAAAATCAAATATGCCCATTCGAACATTCGAACCCTTTCACTAAAGAACCGATGGTTAGAACGACACCTACAGCGCCATGACGCATGACATATAATTGTGGCCGTCTCGTAAATAACTAGTGACTATTGGCTTCCAAACTTTTCATTAATGATAAAAGGGATTTTGATCTCTAAATTTGTCGTATAGACTAAGAATGTAAGGCTGAAGTCTTGTTTTTGACAACTATTCCAAGAAGGCACAGTTTTTGATTGCATTTCAATATTTTGACCAGGATTATGAATTCCTATGCACGACAATACCTCCCAAATAAAGCAATTAAAAGACCAATAGTAAACTTTGGCTGAGGAGTGGCATCGTGGTTTTATCAACTTAATTGGAAAAATAGATGTTAGGAGGTTAGCTCGTTGTTTCCTAATAACTAACTTAAAACAAACCAAGGTGAGTGCTGTCTTACAGTACGCACAATCGATCCAACACCCAAGAAACAAATTCCAGAAACTCTCCATATTCCAAAACTTTCGTCGATTGGGGTCCATTTCCAGTATTTTAGAAGTAAAAAGCAAATTCCAGGCGAGGGGGTGTAGGAACAACTACTATGAGCCGGTTAACTAGGTAATTGACTTACTAATTGGTTACCTTAATGGATAACATACTAAGTAGCTAATAAAGTGACACATTAGCTACTGTATTCTCTAGATACCTACGTAAACGTACTGTCTAACTAATTAAGCGACAAACTGAAGAACTAGCCAGACTTGTTTTTGTTGGTTGATTCATTATGAGAAAAAACTTTTACAAGTGTCTACGTATAAGTTCGTGGATGTATAAATTAATTACCGGAGATCCATTTTTACTTGGTGGCAGGGGGCCACTAGACGACGAACTATGATTATAGGGCAGCTCAGAAGTGACATTTTATCGAACGAGAGGAAATTTAAGGGTTATTCATTCATTAAAACGACCCTTAGTTTATCCCTACTAATCTCTGGTTAAGGTAAATGGTACCTACTCATTTTATTTCCGCATAATTCATTGATACAACAAACTGCATCTACAATTTTTACAGAATCAGCAACTTGTTTTGTTCGTGAAAAGGCCCTCGCGTACTTTCTGGTTAGTCGTCGAGCAAAGATGTAAAAAGCGCCAACAGCACAATGTTGTATATACCTAATTCTAGCTTTAACGCTAACAGGTCCTTGCATGGTTTGTATTGATTTGTAATTTACGTTGGTGGAGGAACTAGAAGAAGAGAAACAATCCTCATGTTCAGATGGTATGGAAACAACAAGTTACTGCCTAAGGACTACTTACTTATCAATGGAAAAGGTCCGGATGTCTGCATATTCATTGTTGCTCCTCGTGGCAAGCTCGAGGTCATGTTTTTCCAATTGTAGTGATGGTGTTTGGTCACTGGAAAGGATAGAGTTAAATGTTTGTTGAAAGATAATGCACCTTACGAAAAATCAATACAACGTTCGAAATAAGAAACTGGAATCGAAGCGGAAGATTTAAATTTGAAACAACTGCGATATTATGTAGTCCCATGAGAAGATTATGTGGCTGGCTGAGACTTCTTTTTTGGGCCCATTTGACCTGTTCATCATTTTGCGCATAGAGATTTGTCTTAAGGTGAAGACCTTGTTTTTTGTGATAGATTTTCTGGTAAGAAGGATCGGCATTTCTATTATTCGAACGCCTTAAGCAAACCAATTTAGAGAGGATTTTCCATATTTCCTCGAAAATAATAATAATTGTAATCTTATATAATAAATATATAAGTATCAATATAATATAATAAATTATAAAAAACAATATTTTTTTTTGGAAAGAAATTTTTTCGGCCAACTTTCGAATTGAATTATTTGAGATGTTTTCCCTGCAATATTCTTCAAAACTTCTGCTTTAAACGTATCTGAGAGCGAGTTTCTCTTAGGGGCCATTGAAAATATACACGTGTTTAAACAATTCACGAATGTAAGATTCAAATGAGGCCAGATTCGAACGTTTATGCTACTGGTTTAAAACGGTACGTACTGCAATGGCTTCTGCGACTCGGCGTATGTTCGAAGGTCAACTTATTTTTGTCTAGTGTCTACTAAATATCTCGACTTATTTTCGAATCAGCTTATTTTCGAAGGTCAACTTATATTTTTCTAGTGTCTACTAAATATCTCGACTTATTTTCGAATCAGCTTATTTTCGAAGGTGGGCTGATTTTCGAGTAAATACGGTACTTTCAAGCGTCTTTTCCCACAAATCTTAACACCAACAGAACCGGATAAATAATATTTCAAATAAGTTTTTGTCGGAAACTTTAGGAACGTTATTAGATTCCTACACGAAGCCAGTACAATGAGATTACAACTTTCAGTGCTTGCCACGGAAACGCTGGCCAATGCAGAAAGATGTAATAAATGAGAGTGCTGCCATACTTTCCTCTTCAATTCCAAAAAATCAATGCCATTCAAATATCTACCCTTGATTTACTTTCTTTCTCTCTAGCAGGTACCTTCACGTTTCTCAGCTCTGATAAACACAACTAGCGAAAGTATCGGAAATATTTCACGTTGAATCTTTTACTGAATATTTACATATGTACACGAAATGCCTTAGCAGACTTACTCTTCCTCGTAATAAACTGGATTTGTATGAGAAAGTGAAGAATGTGACACCCTTCAAAAAAGAGAAAGAATTGCGTAGGTAAAACATGTTAATCCTTGAGAAACTTTTTAAAACGTTTATGGTGATGATTTCTCGTGTGTTATTGTTAGATACATGTTGATAAAGATGTTGGTTGGTTAAAGGTAGTGTTCAAAAAGGAAAGTTTATGTTTTGGAGCAGCAAGACGCTGTGGATGCTCTGTTGATGAAGTTCTGTTTCTATTGTAACTGTTGCTGATTTTAGTTGAGAGAAGTTGGGCTTTAGACCATCTATCTTATTCCATGTTTCTGGTGACCTCTTACTGGTATTGCAAGATAACCTCTTGTCTGTTCTACAAGTTATGAACTGTGTCTGGTGTGTACATCACTTACAAACATATCTGGTCTTGGCTTGGTTGTGATTGTCATCAGGAAACAGAAGACTGCTACAAAAGAGATTTGTGCACTTTCATTTGTCACAACATTCTGGTGTATTATGACACTGAACAAGAAACGATTTCATGATGTGAATCTTTACAAGAAATCAGAACGATTACTTGTTAATGGGTTGTAGAAATAATACAACGACCTAAATATAGAACCATAAATGGACCATGTTGAGATTTAGTGTAATGACATCCTTGCATTTTATGTTCTCATCCTGCCTTAAATTTTATAGCAATGAATGAAAGGACTAAAGTAGCGATATAGCATGCTTAGTTTGAAAGTAACAATAAACAAAGGGACCCAGTCGTAATCTGACATAGAAAGGCATTATAGAAATTTTGACTGTATATAGTAAATTATATGCTATTTCACACAATAATAACTCAGTTTAACGCCCGATGTGCTCCATTTGATCGCAAGTAAAATCACGTGCTGTACGTTCTGCGATGCAACAAAATGATTAAAATTTCAATTTCACAATTTGGTTAAGAGTCACGACGTTGACAGAAAACCTGTACTCGAAAGCGGGCTCTTCAAATATTTTTAGAAGATTTGACCACCCTTGGATGGCCGACTGGCAGTTTAAAGCCGCTAGCAAGGTTGAGACAAAAGTAAGCAAGCAGTAGTTAACTTTTACCAAATTAACCTGGATACGCTAGATCAAATGGCTTAAATAAAGAAAGGTACCAAAAACATATATGAATGGCGTTGTAAAGAAAGACGGTAGTATGTGACTACTGAGGACTGTGCAGGCTTCTCAAGTCGACCGCTCAGTTGGTCAAAGGGTGTGGTTGACCACTCTTGATGTTCTACGTGGCCCTTGTGACGTTTATCATGCGACTTAGATATTGGGTAAGACCTTGGTAAAGCTATTATTATCTGAAATAGGATAGACTTCTAATGAGTGCGCCCCCGTGCTTTTGCTATGACCTGGGATCTCATGCTCTTCAGGTAGTAGCAATAAATTGGTGTAATCAATAAAATACTGGACGATATCTGTACAATAGAAATGTAAGGCATCATTTAAAACATATCCATTTTGTCTGGTTCAGCTCTGTCAGTCAAACATGGACATATTTTGCGCTTAAGTAAATGACACCCTTTGGTATTCCTTACTTCCTTAGACAAAGAAGTGTACGACGTAGTTTCAAAGAAGAAAAGAGGCATAAATCACTAGCAGTAGGTACTTACATCACTCGTCGCTTGTAGCAGAGTAGAATTGCAATCACTAAAACGGCCATGAAAAATAATGTACTGAACACTGCAAGCCCGACAATCCAATACGTTTCAGCCAATGTTGTAGCAGCAACGGTAATTGGAAACGATGTACTCATTGCTGCTGCTGAATCGAGTAGAAAATAGGTTACATTTACTCAAACGTCGTTTGTTTATAAAGAGCAATCACCTTTAGTGGCATTCGACAGGGTCTAGAAGTTACTGGGATACCACTCATACCTGATCCCTTGTCAGTAGTGTACAAGGACGTCCAAGAAACGATTTATACATTCCTGGATAAATCTAGAAGCTACTTAGATATTTCCTTGAACTTTATCTCCTAGTCAGCAGAGGCTTTCCCGGTGAAAACACCTCATCATAAATCTATTTCACAGTTACCAAAGGCGTTCATAATTAAATGAACATAGTCAAGTGCAGTCAGGTTAATTACAAAAACAAGCTACGTTGTTGGTCTTTTGCGTTAAAAACTGTACATGAACGCGACTTAGCCATGTTGTTACCAACTTTACCCGAATAACGCATTTCTGCTTGCTTTCAAGTAGCTTAAGCCATTAACTGGTACGCGCAAATGTAAATTCACCCCGTTTGCGACATTGACATGATATTCATATTAAGGCCGTGTGCATGGGTAATGACAGGAAGACTTTCCGTGTTCATTCCTCTTATGTATGCAATAAGTTCTCCTCTTATATCTCTTTACAAATGTTAGATTGACTGAAGCGTTTTCTTTCACTTTTACATGAAAAGTCTTAGGATGAGACAATTAAATATTGAACTTATCCTCCAGCCATTAACTGTTACTTTTACATATACAGATGTATGTATGAGACGGCAAGAAACTGCTCTCCGAAGCACATACGTCGATGCAATGATGCAGTAAAAATAAACAAAATAAATGTACAGATATATATTTCTGGTTTATATATCAATTTGCAAACTCGTGTGACTTTACACAAAGGAGTGAAGCTTTTGTTAAAGTTGTGGACTTCCACATTAGGGGGGTGTTTATCAACGTTCTCAGATCCTGACAAATGCAGAAAATCAAATACTTAAATAAGAGTTGGGATATGCACCCTAGCATGAAAATTGCTTTCTTTTTATCTTTTAGGTCAATATCAATCATACGAAATATATTGATGCTCAAATCATCAAGACATCGTAAAGCGTCCTCTGTGATGTTGGTGTTTATGTCAGGCGGGAGCAAGAGCTTTGATCTCCAAGAGTGTTTGCTGACAATTATTCTCTCTCATACAATGACCGTTTTTCAAAGGTAAGCTGATTCTAGGAGTTGCTTTTAAAATAGGGAGCAGCATATATCATGTTAGTGGTACTAGCCATTTGATTGTTGAAAATATTCTTCTTCTTTTCTGTCCCGTAACCGTTTTTGAATGTCGTTGGGGCACTGCGGTACTCTGATGAATAGCATTTCTCAACACCTCTCTGTCCTCTGCTGATATTAGGGTCTGTTCTGGTGTAAGTTCTGTCCATTCGTAGATGTTGGGGTCGCACCATTTCTTGTGTTGACGACCTCTTCGTCATTGGCAGCTCAGTGTGCCCTGTAGTATGGTTTTACTCACGCCGCCTCACCTTGTAACATGCTCAAACTAACGCAACGTTCTCTCCTTAACAGTGTTGAGTAGGCGTTGGAAAAGTCCTATAGCTGGTACAATCCATCCGTTGAAAATATAGATCCTTTAACAAGTGTAAACTTCTGCATTTTACACGTATGCATGATAACCTGAAAGATTTCATCATTCTGAAACATCTGCACGGCCTAACGCCACTCTAAGTTTTAACTTTTTTGAGTTTCTGGACAAAACACCAAGAAAGCCATAATGGAAAAAGAGAAGAAGCACAGTCTCAGGTGACTTTCTGATTCCAATAAGATTAATTAATGTGCTTTACTCCTCTGGGGATGGGCAGGATGGAACATTGTACCATTTTCTGATAAAAAAAGAGACAGTTACCTTTGTTTTGTTTAAAAAATATTTAAATGTAAGGATGTTATTAGCCAATACCTGTTGAACTTGGAGGTGTCCACGGCGACTGCACTGGTACTCCTTCCACGTAGAAACCATGTAATGCATACCTGCACAAAATTGTTTTAAAATACCGTTATATCATTACGATTAATTAATCTGTCATGCAAATCAAAATAAAGTGAATGTTTTAGATAAAACTGACGTAAATACGAAAACCAATAACCAATGAGTTGTATCAGGTTGTTACACACTTCACTTACTCATCGAATCACAATGATTTAGGCGAGCATTTACAATATCTATAAGGGATATGCAATTGTTCCCTACCCTGTAAATGGCCTCTAAGTGGATTTAAAGTCCTCAAAATGAGGTCGCCTATCCCAAATCGATACATGCATCATCATCAGGACTTTTACTGTTACTATCAGCAACACTGCAGCTGCATTCGACGTACTCCCTTTATGTACGCCTTCAAGATCCTTGATCTGGTCCTGGATTAACACCTCCACTTATGCCCTCGATGTACACGACTGAGGTATGCCCTCGATGTACACCTTCAAAGAACACCTTCAATGTACGCCCTTCGATGTACGCCCTTGATCTACGTCCTTGATTAACACCTCGATTTATGCCCTCGATGTACACCCTTGATGTACGTCTTCGATGTAAGCTTTTAATGTTCATCCTTGATGTATGCCCTTGATTTAAAACCTAGATTCATGCCCTCGATGAACATCTCCAATATACGCCCTCGATATCTGCCTTCTTTGTTGACACGTTTGACAACATTTTAAAAATAAAGTTCACAGCATTTGGCCAGTCGTATAACAGATGTTTGCAAATGTAGTTTTGTGAACTCAACCCATCCAATAGGTAACTTTCTATTAATAGCTTGACGTTGATAAGTTTAAGTTATGTTCACATCATATGCATTAATCCTTCTTTAATTCTTACCCCTTAAACTCTCAGCAAGCTAGAAATATATGTAAATAAATCTACCCGATAATAAATCGTTATAGAAATAGAAGGAATGATTTAAATGTTGCTCATAAAGACAAAGAACGTGTGTATGAAGAGAAACAGAACTGTTGAGCTTCAGCAACAACTGAGGACTGTAACGTAGACAAAAGGGGTTTCTTGGAGTTGAATCTGGAATCCAGTAGGAACTGTAGGGGCAAAAGGGGAGGCGGGAAATGCAGAAATGTTTGTTACAATATGTGTCGCGAGAATCAATGGTCGAAAAAGAGGAACGGAAATTTCTTTTCAGGCAAATGGAAACATTAAAATGATTTTATAAGGAATACCATTTTTAAAACGCCTGACCCAAACGGGCGCTTGTGCGTAGATTAAACGCCCAAGACCTGAGTCTCAAAGGACCCTAAGACTCCTGTGAACCAGAAAGTCATGTGTAACAAGCAGCAAACTGATTCTTTAATACACGTAGAGGTGAAAGAGCCAGAACGGCAATCTTACTTCGCATGCTTCGTTGCAGGCAAATAGATCCACCAAACAGTCAAATTAGTAAGTCGGAATGTGACCAACCAACACAAGGCTGTGTATATATACATGCATTAATACTCTTGCAGTAACATTAGTAACATACACTCAAAAAGTAACCTGTTTCATCTTTGAGAAATCTTTATGGTTATCATAAGATAAGACAAAGCTGGGATCATTTTCAAGATCATTTTCACCATCAAACAGACTGTCACCATAAAACACCTAAAAGCTACCTGTATTGGGCGCCTGCAACGAGTGGGCCATTGCAGACGTCGTCAATTGCTTGATTACTTTCGCAACCTGATTGGATCCCCACTGTGAAATTTATATTGTTGTTGCTGTTTGTAATGACCTTTGGAATGCGATAAAGACAAAGATGCAATTTTAATAGTTTAATAGTACACGTGGCTGTGGTTGTGGTTGTGGTAGTGGTAGCAATAGTAGTAATAATTGTTGTGATCATAACAGAAGTAGTACTGGTAGTAAAAACATCAGTAGCTTTCAGGGCAGGAAAAGTAATAGAAGTGATGGTCGTTCATATGTAGTGGTAGTAGAAGTAATAGTAGGAGTAGTAGTAGTAGCAGTAATAGTAGTAGTAGTAGTAGTAGTAGTAGTAGTAGCAGTAGTAGTAGTAGTAGTAGTAGCAGTAGTAGAAGTAGTAGTAGTAGTAGTAATAGTAGTAGAAGTAGCAGTAGTAGCAGTAGTGGTAGTAGTAGCAGTAGTAGTAGTAGTAGTAGTAGTAGTAGTAGTAGTAGTAGCAGTAGTGGTAGTAGTAGCAGAAACTATATTATTCCTCTTATCAAGCCAATGTCAAAGAGTCCATGTCTGTTACATCTGTAACTTTAATATTTCCAAAACATCAATTGCAAGCACTAATGAATAACACAACTAAAAGGAAATAATATTTCAGATAACGTTTTGTCTATTTCTGACTGACTATTTCTGAAGGTCTATTGAAGATATTACTAATATGCCTGAAGAAGGTAATATTTGTGATAGACTTGAAGAAGGTAATCTTTCCAATAGTCCTGAAGAAGGTAGTATTTTCAATAGGCCTGAAACAGGTAATATTTGCAATAGGCCTGAAGAAAGTAATATTTGCAATAGGCCTGATACAGGTAATATTTGCAATAGGCCTGAAGAAGGTAATATTTGTGATAGACTTGAAGAAGGTAGTCTTTCCAATAGTCCTGAAGAAGGTAGTATTTTCAATAGGCCTGAAACAGGTAATATTTGCAATAGGCCTGAAGAAGATAATATTTGCAATAGGCCTGAAGAAGGTTTGCAATAGGCCTGGAGAAAGAAATATTTGAAACAGGCCTGAAGAAGTCAGTAATAGGCGAAACGTTGTCTGAAATACAGTTTCCTTTTGCATATCATTCTTTATTGCTGGTCGGTGTATTAATCACCTTATCAATATAAATCGCAAGAAATTATTAATGAAGAGCCTTAAGGGAGATTTAACAGGTACCACCAGGGTCTACAAACTTTGCCTTGCTAGACTCTGCTTCAATGGAAAGAGTCCGTTGCGCACATTGCAACGTGAAAGCAACAAAGTTAACCGACCCACATTCGGCTACTTGAGGCTTGTCAGGCAAAACGCAGGTTGTAATATGCTCTATGATGTAATGAGCCATTGCGACTTGTTTAGTGCGTATGGAATGAACTCCGGTGCATCCAAGAAATAACCATGGTAATTACTACACATAAACCTACCGATCGTCGTTTCCTCTTCGTCGTAGACTGAGCGACTTTTGCTCCGATGTATGGATAGTATGCAAATGCTGGGTTGAAATTCACCATGTACCATGAAACTGGTGTTTGATTTTCGTTAACTACGAAACATAAGTTACAGCGCATGAAGGATGATAAAACAAGAAAGTAATTTCAATTTTTCAATACGAATAAAAATTATGATCAATCAAGAAAGTTCCAGTCGAAAATCTAATGGTGAAATCAACAACAATAACAATTTGGACTTACTTTGCGTCTGCGGATTTCCAGCTCTCTGCACTATGACGTGGTAATATAAAACATTTGGTACTACGAATGTTTCCTGACTTAAACTTATTTGCATCTGAAGTCCGCTGCTGGAAACAACTGTACTTGCGTCTGTTTCCTGAGACATCATACCAATAAGTACTTGAGCAGTAGAAGACTTTGAGGGTGATCCAAGATCATATGCTTGCACAGTTAAATCAAAGAGCGTTTCATTAGTTTTAGTAAGAGCCTTTGCCACAGTTACTTTTCCATGAAAATCAATACTAAAATAACTGTGAACATCTCCACTGATTATTCGGTAGTTGACTCTACCAGCGATGCCCGTATCATTGTCCCTTGCAAGAACTTTGACAACTGTACTCCCGACAACTGTAGTGGGTAACAACTTTCCTCCATAAATGGACTGAAAAAATTCAGGACTATACAAATTCGCCACTTCCACGGCTTCCCCAGAGATCAGTACATCTCTACAAACTGTAACAGAAGGCGTCGACTGATCCGAAGCACAAACGTTAAAAGATATTGGTAAATCAAAATCTATCTTCTGATTTAAGATTATAGAGCCATTGGCGTCGACCGTAAAATATGTGTTCGCTATGTCACCGACAAGCTTGTATTTCGTAACAGCTCCATCTGCATCTGTTGCTTTAACAGACACTAATTTGCTTCCGACAGCACTGATATTGCTGACACTTGCGCTGAGGCAGGTTTGTTCAAATTTTGGTGCATTGTCATTATCGTTCCGTGTATTGATGATGACACTAGCACACATTGTGCTACCCGTGGCATTGTCTATAGCACAAACAGTTAGGCTGTATGTCCTCCTCTTTTCGTAGTCCAGTGTTTGATTGAGAGTGATACGTCCTGTGTTTGGATCGATTAAGAATCGTCCATCTTC
>JAAAKL020009668.1:0-14918 GCA_010016065.2 Carybdea cf. marsupialis auct. non (Linnaeus, 1758)
CAGGCCTGTGCGGCATGTTCCTCCCACCGATCTCTAAAAAACACTGGATCGCGCATCTTCCGTCTCAAAGTGAGGTCAGTTGCTGGACGCCATTACAGTCCTCATCACACAAAACTTATAAACAGTGTTACGTAACATGGCGGACATTGCTGCGCTATCTTAACTAATGGGGTCCAGTACTCGTGACTACACTTTTTCGCTGTTGTAAACAATAGGAAGCTCGATCCAGTCTCTTTTAGAGATCAGTGGTTCCTCCCCTCATTGACCAAAGTGTGTCGAGTTACTAATCGACTAAATAGATATTCCTCATTACAACAATGTCATGCCTCCCTCGGCACTTTGAGAATTGTTGCTGTTGGCAACAGACTGAAAAAGGCACGGCAATTGTTCTGCATTAGGAAAACCCCGTGACACACCATCAAGCAAACATGTTGTAAAACAGCACATCCAATAATGTAATACTATAAAACACCGAAAAGCACGGTTTATTCTGCTTGTGACTCTATGGAAAACGGAAAGTTAACAAATCATGAAATCTTTGAGCACAGACAGTCGAGAAGATCCTCTTTTTCGTCATGTCGTAACCAGTTATATGGAGGTATTTGCAGATAATGCTATGAAGTCTCCCTCTATCAACTGGGCCATAGATTTATATCAACTAAAGAGAAAGAGCAAGAATAAATAAACGTTACATATCAAATTAAGGGTACACGTCATAGCATGCAATGTTACAACAGCAGCCATGGTCCGTGTCAAACATGGAAATCGTTTGATATTTCAAGAAACAAAGTGAAAATATACTTTAACGTATCTACCAAAGCGATTATACGCACCATCTTTGCCCAACCCTGTAAACAGCAGCAGGGTTCTAGTACACTATACAAAAACAAAGCGTTTTAATCAGTGCACTGTGCATCAAGGATTAATATAGTGCCGACTTCTTAACAACTGGCAATCAATTGCTAAGCCGACTAAATCCCGTTATCAGTGAAGTACGACAAAGGTTGTTAAGCAGATGACATTAACTTTACCTTCCACTCAGGGCAATCTCATTGATGGAAAATCCCCCCCTTGCTTTAACAATTTTTCAGATTTCTTCAGGATCATGAACCCTTGTGTTGCGATTCATGAAGTCAGTTACTGTCAGGTTTAAAATCCATAAAAGGTACATTCAACTCTTTCCTTATTTTTTTTATCATTAGGGCAGATTTATACAGCTCTCTATCTACACCATGTATCCCGCAGCGCCGTTACTCAAAGTAGGCACATAAAAGCCGATGCTGTGCCCCTCTGAACTGAAGTGATGCCGTTCGTCTATAAATACAGAAAGCATAAAAGCGCATATACATAGGTGGTGGGGCCACCTGGAAGTTAGGAGGTGGGTCTGATATCTGGAAGCTGTGCTTTACAATCTCTCAAAATTCTGTAACCTTCACTTACACAATCCCTAGTAATCGTTTTGTAACACTTTAAACGTTCTCCTTCCAGTCTTTAGCTACTTCTATCATTGAGTGAAGTCAATTTCACAGTCAGCAGCCTATTTCAGCTGACCCTCTTAGAGACATTAATCCCATGTGCTCCCATGGTCTTTCGGTTCGGTTTCACATAATTCAATTTTGCGCCTGGTAGCGGCCTCCCCTTCCATTCTTCGGCACCAGAGCTATTTTTAGTGTCTTTATCCTAATGTAGTTTGCATCGCTTCTCTTCCAGTGATCAAAGTAATTCAGACTGGATCTTTCCTGAGTCCTACTGATGCTGTGCACTCTACTGCATATCCTCATTTCACAAATGGCCTCCTTGGTGTGGCCACATACCCCGTCTACTCGTCTTCATTAAAAAACCTGTTTCTCTTTTGTCAGTTTCAAGGCAACATCTTGACCGCAAATAGCATGGCACGCTGACCTATTGCCGATACATTTGCCCTTATTTGTTATGCACAGAGTGGCTAACATGTTCTTCACCTGTTACATCGATGTCTAACCCCACTGTTTACTTCTACGTTCACTTTACCACCACTTTGTAAGACACTCCGTGGGTGCTTGAAGGCTGCTACCAATGGAAGGAAGTGTCCTCTAATTCCTAGGCTAACGTTTGATGATACATGAGAGCACTTGCATAATGTTTTGGCAAGATCCTTCATCTTTCTAGCAGAGAGAACCAAATCGTCAGTAAATATCAACTTGCCGTAGTACTTTCTTTATAAACTCTTCTATTAGAGCAATCATAATTATAACAAATAGTAAGGGGCTCAGTGTACATCCTTGGTGGAGTCACACTTTAACTTTAAGCTGTTGGCTGAATTCCAACTTGCTAATGCACATTCTACTGTCCCACTTTTTTATCATGTCTCTTACCATAGCCTTATGCATTTTTCAGGGGTTCACTTACTATAGCTGCACCGATAAAATTCTTACCTCATGTGCATTTTCACGATTCAAGAAACCACATGGATCTCATTTTGACCCGCTCGAAATGTCTTAAACAGTTGTCTGATTATAAATATGGCATCTGTTGTTGTTCCTTTCATCAACTACAACTGCTCTTTACTTACATTAACAAACTGTATTATCAACTCTTTTATGAGGACATAGACATCCAGCTCTTCGCAATGTTGGAGACGAACCTCTCTGTGCCAGATGGCTGTGGACAGCATGATGGGCCGTATGGCAGTCCTTCCATGGTCAAGTCACATGACGCAGAGAGGCTTGTCTCAAAATTTGCGTAGGGCTGGATGTCGATGCCCTCCGGTGGAGTATTGGGAGCTAATGGGGCAATCGGAGAAATAAATGTTATCAACGGGGGTCACCTAGCTCAGTTGGTAGAGCTCACACCGCGAATGCATGGATTGCGGGGTAGGATTCCGTTGGCGCCTAATACTGATCACCTTGCAAGTGGCCCTACAGGGTGATAGAAATAAGTGATATATAGGACTGATATGGCGGATTGCGGATTAGCTGGCATAGATGATGCAGCGGAGTCCAGAACACATGATGTTTGCACGGTTGCGAACAGGAGGAAAGCCACATCCATACCCTTTTCCTTACGAAAAATATCCTTTTTTGAATTTGAACACTTATGATCATAACGAATATCGAAATTATATATAACTTTGCTTTTTACCAGTTAAAAATATTGTAATATGTAAAACAATATAAATGTGTAATGAAATCGGGTTACAAAAAGGTTCTACGTACTGTATCATGAGATGGCCTGACCCGATAAGCATATCCGGCTTCAACAGGTCTCCTCTTTATGTCCTAAACATTGTATGTTAACCAAGTGTTATATAGAATATTGTAATACTTGACATGGCAAGTAAAACAAGCAAATAAGCAACATAAAAGTGGAATTTCATCAACAGCAACCAGGAAGGAAAAGGAGTACTGAACTTATAAGTTTAAATTGGAAGCGTAAGCAGTTAAGTTTTTTATCAAGTGCACTGTCCTCGGAGTGTCCAAGTAAAATTTTCTTTTCAAGCAGCACAGGAGTTTTATGTCAATAATCCTTAGGAGTATTTGGTACCTTTCGACATCTAATAAACGGCCGTGAAATGTTTTAGCAAAAATGGGGCATTGAATTTTGTCAATAGAAGAAAGTAAGAAACTACTATCTTGGTGTTAGGTCCTTTCTCATCGTAAAGACAAAAACCAACCCTAGATATAAACGTGGAGAGCATTTCCTAAGCGTGAGATGAAGCAAAAAGTAAAGTAAAATACACGTATTCTTTCTTACCAAATGATGTTAAGCGATGGTTAAACCAGCAGTTTCCAGTAACTGTCATAACTTTATTAGTTGCCAATTTGAAAGGACAAGGTTAAAAATAGAGTAAGGATAGTTACATGTAGTCAGGCGCGCTGGGAGAGGGGTTGGCAAGTATCATCGTTCTCAAAAGTCATCTTGGGAAGTGTGGCGCCTACATGCAGAGGCTCATTCGTAGAAATCACGTTACCTGTAATAAACAATGCTATAGATAATGTGAAAGTGGAAGAGATTCAATGCAGCTCACTGTACGTACTTAAACTTACTTGTTTTGCAAAACGGGATACAGCCGCTGTGACCCCCTTACCTCCTCCAAACCCTGCAAGGTGCTCTGGATATGATAAATACAACTGTACTTCCTCCGTACATCAAGAGACTGAGATATTTCCTCCAAAACATTATTGGGAATCCAATGTTTCTTCTACATACTAACATATACTACATTGTAGTTTTAGTCCATACACAATCACAAATCGTAGTATTTTACGGCTCTGTACACCACGCTGCAATTTACTCCTCTGATTACAAATACGCCAGTAAAAAGCTCCGCCTCCAGCAACGAGTGTCCAAAAGATACGCCGGAGGTTAGGAACATTTTAACACTGGCCAATTTCCAAATAGAAAAATTTGTCCTACATTGCATCAATTGCATAAAAGTTGTCTTCAACATACATTTCTTTCATTGTGTTTAACTACACTTCGTTTGAAGGTTGTAGAATCGAGCATCAGTACATCAAAGCAACTATGGCTTTCGATCGGGCTATCCGGGTAATCGAAGGCGCGTCTCGAGCAATGAAGCAGATGGGAAACTTTGGCGTCTGTTGATAGGTGACAATAAAGCATCATTCAACAGAACTCTCTCAAGCAATAAATTCTTTTGAAAGGACGGATTCGAACTGAAACATTTGCAGAGAAACTCATATACGAAAAATACGTATGATCATCAATCTAAATTCATATTTGATAGCGGAAATCGTAAAAATCTTAATGGCAATGCACTGGGAAAGTGTGACGTCACGATTTCAAAAATTTTTGAATTATAGAAAAAATACTTAATTTTTATGTTCCCTTATTAGTAAGAACGTCAATAGCCAAAATTGAAAGTGTTGCCCATTTCCAACATCGAGATATCAGCTTTCAAAGTTTTAAATCTATATACAGTTCAGGTCTGGTATCTTCGGGGACAGCCTATTCCATGGTTGACTTTAGACATCTGGAGTCAAATCTTACTATTTCCAAAACTTTTGATTTGTGACGTCATCACTTTCCCTGCGCATACTGCCTCCTCCTGGCTACGCTATTGTTACACAATATCAACACATGTTATAGAGATTCTGTACGTATCTGGTCGCTACACGAGTTTAAGAATCATAACAGCTTAGTCATGTACAGATCACTTCTACGCTGATAGAGAGCTTGGTTCCGTAACCTTTGGAATCACTTTAGATGTTGAAAACGTCCCGACAAATGACCACATAACAGTGAGGTAGTAACTACCCAGGCATTCGTTCACTACACCAAAGAAATGAATTCGTTCTCATGAAAACCGTGTCATTCTGTATTACCACTGCAAACAGTATCATCCAGCTGAGGACTCGATAAAGAGACCTGGTACCCAATAAAGTGTCTCTTTGCTGTCTTGTTTATCTAGCCATATCATTCCTTCCTTTATCAGGTATTCCTATGAAAGAGAAAATAGGAAATAAGATACAAGCAGCGAAAATATTACAAAAGAACTGTTGCTCTAACGTATACAAACCGATTTTTTCAAATCTTTCATTACTAGCACAAGTAACTGGGACAACTGTTGTTCGTGGTCTGGTAATATTTGAAAGCAGAAACTTTGGAGACGCTTATAAACCCAACGAAAAGACTGGGTAAGACTTTCCGAAATATGCGAAATATCCCGATAAGTTTACGTAAGCATTCACAGTGCTACTAAACGAGTTACTTAAATAAAACAGAGCTGTGCTTCTTGCATTGTGCAGCTGTGCTTCTTTACGAAAGGGGTCGGAGGGTTCAGAGTTCGCAGTTCCCTTACCTGTACACTACAACAAGGTAAAAATATTCATAAACTTCCTCCTTAAACTAAGAAAAAACAAAAGCATAAAAATGAGATGAATGCAGCTGACGGCTAACTAGACCACATCCACATCCACACTAACGACTAGATACAGCCAATTTTGAACTCGAGATACAACTAGTACCTTTCTGAAGCTTGAAAGTATCTCTTCATCGCATATACCTTGAATCCTTGATTTAGCCAGTGGGGCTCATTTGAAGACAGAAAATTTTACACAAGAGCTTAATCGAGAGTGGGCTAATTCGAGGGCGGGGCTGACCAACGATGTAATTTTATAATCATTCCCCTTCTGTCTCTGAATGATAAATAAAATACCTAGGCTGGGAGAGGAGTGCGAGGAATCCTAGGTATAAGCGTTGGATTCTTCAAACAACCCCATGAAAAAAATGTTAAAATCTCTTCTGATAACTAAAATAAATGGCTAGAAAGAGCTAACGTATATAGGCACTGGAATGAAAGAGTAGAAACAACTGGAGAAATTTGTATTGTCTACAAACTGGAGTAAATAAAGGTAGGGGCAGGTGATACAGAAAGGTGAAGTGCATAGAAGTACGGTGCGAAAAAGAAAAAGCACAATAAATTTAGATCTAAAGTGGTAGAGGTAAAACTCAAAAGGAAATGAGGCGCTATAAGTGGGAAGAATGTAACAAATGCCACATATTAAATGGATTAAACTCTGAAAGTACTTACAAATGCTCGTGATGCTCTTTCCGTAGTCCATCCAAGCTCATTCACTATTTTAGACACTGACGAATATCCCGACGCCTTAAAAAAAAGTGGAGATTTCATCACACATTAAAAGTGCTTTCCAAAGCACACATCTCTATGGCCCTGCATGGCGTGTTAACCCTATCTAGACTACTAGGTTATTTTGACATTCCAAGGGCTGGGGGCTTTGCAGGTCCGCCGCTTTATCAACTTTAATAACTCTCTGAATATTTGCCACCTGAATTGGTGATACTTCTATTAGCTATAGAAAAGTATGTTTATGGTTGCTAGCGGAGGTGTTGATGCCAAGGAACATCCGTACGTTGGCAAATACCTCAACACCGTTAAACAATCCACTTGTAAGAACATCGTTGACGAGAAGTCAGCCACTGGCGAAGCAAAGCAGCTGAACTCAGTATGGATCTCAAGCCCCCTGATAAATTGGCAAGTGGTTGATGCCTGGAACTGAGCAAAAAACCACAACCATACAAAATGTCTCCATTTACTTGTTTACGATGAGAGAGAAAGAAGAAGAAATCGTGTAAGAGTGATAAAGATATGGAACGTATGGATTTAAGTGGTATCTGGAACAAGGCTGAGAGGCAGAGATGACAAGTTTTTTATCGAGAACTGTAAACTGGTTTATAGTGGAGGTGAAGATACAAGACACGTGGTGGGTTTCATTCGGGAACGGAACCAGCATTTTGTTGAAAAGGCGACACACGTGAATGACACATTAACAGGTATTGACTTGAAAGAAGGAACAGTGCTACGTTTGGTGCGTATATGTTCCGCAGCAGTGTTGGCCGGCAGCAGAAAAGGAAGATTTCTTCAGGTGCATGCAGCAATTGATGGATGAAATTAAATAACAGGACGACATCATATTGAATGGAGACTGGAGTTGCCATATAAGGCGTGAGAAAATTACAATATAAGGATCGTACAGTGTATTCACATTTCTGGTCATATTTCACTTTTCTCTAAGTATCTCTTCAAACTTGATAATCAACAAAGTAAATTGCATAAAACAAGAGATGGCAACTACCTGCGCAGAATCCAGAATTGTTGTTTGATCGATATTAAGTTCTCCAGGCACAGACTGAACCAGTTGGCGACCATGAAGTGGAATAACCTTGAACCCTTCACCAAGAATATGCAACTTCTTTATTGAACGAAGAACATCGTCTCTAAAGATTCAATAAAAACTCATGATTACAAAAACCTAATACAAAAACCTTCAATGGTAACACATGCCTTCTGATATACTTTCTTGATATGCATTTTCTGTCTGTTTAAAGGTCCTCCACTCATAACAAGCAATGAACAATGAACTGAAGTGTTTATCCCCTCGAATTTCTCTATTTCATTTCAAACAATAAACCAGAGCATCATATGCTTTATAGTTCTAAGTCACACTACATGGATGTACATTCTTGTTCATATCATCACTGGCATATTTAGACTTGAGGCCTTTGGATGATACTTCTCTTACAGCACGACAACAAACAACGTAGGCATCCCCATTCCCAAGAAAAAAATCTAACTTTTTAACAGCTGGGTGAAATAATTGTACGAAAACAGACTAAACTAGGGGTTCTTAGGAATAAAAGTGTCAATTTTTCCTGGGGAAGCACCGCTAGCAATCCTAGAAAGCGATGCCTAAGGGTTTCCACTTTTGGCACGCCTCTTCCCCCTTCCGAATTTCTTTGTATGACAGTGCATTGCTAACAATTTGTTATGGAGCAACAAATATACAAGAGAAGCGAACAAAACCATTCTACTTACTCTGACACATCTTGTCTGTTTTTGCCTCGACCTTTCAAAACTAATTTCAGTAATTCGTCCACGGGAATCAATCCACCATTCTTGCCTCTTGTTGCCAAGCATACTTCAGTAATTTGAACAGCAAGCTATGCACAATAAGACAAACAGTTGAAAGCCGTTGCAAAAATACGTTAGCAGAAGCTAAGAATCGATACAAGTCTTACAGACCTTTCTGTTCTCAGACAAAGACTTTCACTTGATTAGTTAAGATTCCGTTGCCATGGAGACTTGGCACTCGTGACTTTCAAACGACAAGCAACCGTTGTGATTTGAGGCTTGAGTCTTGAGTCTTGAGTTAGTTGATTGTTGTTATGATGATTTGAGTAAGACATTCTTCAAGCATCTTAACTTGCCTTCGTTATTGTGATCATGTCCTTAGTGTGCCTTACCGTACCCCCGCGTCTTAAATATGTCACAGACCAAAGCATTATTTGTTTGACCACCTTTCTTTCACGGAAACATTGAGAAAATGCCAAACGATAAGCAGATGTCCTTAGGAATGTTATTCCTTCTATAGTAATATGTACAGTGCAGTATACTGTAAGGGCAATTATTTAGACTTCTCCACAAATTTAAGCAAACTGACTCACAAATTGGAACGAAAAACTTCGAAAATAACAACAAGCAGCTTAAAAATGACAACGTGCATAAATTTCTAGGCCATTATGGTCTTCAGGGCAGGGATACCAGTTAGTCCAATTTACAACCAAACTTCTCGACCATATACGAAAATAACCAGCCGGGGAGGACACGTTTGATTGGAGCATTAAAATTATTCGATTAACGCCGTTTTTTTCTTTAAACACATTAAGTACCGTCGCACAGAAATAATAAAGTGGGTGTAAGACGCCTTTCTTCTAACTACAACAGCAACACTATTTGCGGAGGTTCTGACTCTGCTAATGCAAGCTCTTACGTTTTCATTACATGAAAGCTGAGAAGATTTGCTGCAATCTCTACTCGACAAGCTTTGCAGTATGCATCAGCAGTATCTTTGGTTATCCAAAGGGGACTTCCCCTTACAAATCTTCTTCAAAGAGTATCTACAACCTCGGTCCTAGCTCTTTCCCATTTCCCGGACATCAAACGCAGACGTTGTAAGATAACAACAACGAAAATGTCATGCAGTAGATCCTTCCTAATGCTTAACTTTCTAAATGACTGAGTAATACTTTGATAAATAGATCCATGGTCCGCCAATTTGGCAATCAACACTGTCTTTCATCTGGCAGCTCTGCCGCTGTGGGGTGCACCGGGATTGAAATATTTCCGGTGAGCGGACAGGAAGTGTGAGTGGCAAACTCAACGACTGCCAGCTTGTCTCCGAATATTGCAATTTTGCTATATTATGCTACGCATCGAGCAAAGTCTGTATTTTACGTGTGATTCAACAAAAACGAGCAAGGTTTATGGATGGATGTAAAGAATCAAATCAAAATTATTCGGAATACAAAGAATTATTTTTACTTTCGAAGTATACAAAAACTTCAGGGTAAACTTTTCTTAAATATTTTAGCGGGAGGCGCACAGGATCCATGCCCACCTCTCAAAAAATTGTCATTATCTGTAAACGTTATGTTGCAGCCCTTTTCTCCATACAATTGTTCTCTAACAAAGAGCTAAATTTTCACATTCAAGATCTTGTCCTCCCTACACTTTCATTCAATACTGTCCAGCCTTACCCTGAACTATACTCTCGGTTCAGTTCTCTTGTACATCAAGCTACGTAACAACAGTTTGAAAGAGGCTTCATTCATTCCAGTTATCATTTAGGATTGAGTCCAATGATCACCTTAAGCTTCAAATCCAATAAATACAAACAAAACAAGTAGGTGATTTAGAAAGCCTACGAAAAAAGCTTTAGAGAAAAGTTTTGTCGTTTCTACAAATATGAGGTTTCTTTCAATCACTGATCTGCAAGTAGACCACTGTTTGGTATTTAATGAAACGATCCTTTCTTTAATGGCGTCGTACAGTCCAAGTGCAAACAAGGCAAATCTTAAAAATTTAATGAAATGTCATTCTTGATGTAAAAAGAAAACAATAAGCTCTGGTAATCAGTGTGTATGCATTCACTGTCTGTTTGCAAACTAATAGACTCCCTGTTAAAAAATCCAGTTAACAAGGAGATTCAGGGACAGCTATTACACTTTGTGTACAAGAATTATTGCAGCACAAAACAACATTAATGTTCCCATCTTAAACGTCAAGGTTCATGTCTCTTTGCCCTTTAAAAAGGAGGAATAAATAGCAAGGGTAGGAAACTTTGATAATGGCACACCCTTCCATTGCGGGGCAGGTGTATGATGAAAACGTTTGCCCTTGCTATGGCAATATTTTCTTGGCAACAACAAACTGTGATTGTGATTATGTTATCAAGATGATGAAACCGCAATGGATATTTCTTTCACTAGTGATATGAAACCATACTTGCTACATCTTTTACCCATCTAGGATGTAGATTATTCATCTATGTATGGAATTTCAACCAGTTGATATCAAATGTGTTGATAAGTAAAATGTTCTAAGGTGGGTCATTTCAAGGGCATGCAATCACTATCTCCAATGCATCTGAGATTCAAGCAGCAATGCGCATGCGCAACATGAAAAGCAAGAAGCCTACCTGAGCAGATGAAAAATGGATAGAATTGCTGGTGACCTTGAAGGATTTATATGTTGAAAAACTATAAGAAATTCTAAGCTTTATTTACGACAGTGGTGAAACCCCAGAGATATGATAAGTCCATCTTCATGGCTCTAGCCAAACAATCAGGTATGGTCAAAAGTCCACAGGAGAAAAAGTTTGATCAGCAATAGAATGAAAGTTTTCATGAGAATAATTATAGCTTGGGAGAAACAGACATTCTACGCCAAAATGAGCAATGTCCAATGTGGGTTCAAAAACATTACTAGTACTTAAAATATAATATTGATGGTGCACAATCATGCTGAATAATGCATTGAAGTACAACATGATCTATTCCTCTACTTCACTGATTTTGCCAACACTTTTGATGAAGCGAGAAATGTATCAAAATATTGCAAAGTATCAATTTTGTGTGGTAAAAATTTGAGATTACTCTGAAATATTCATTAGAATCTACAGATAAAAATATATAATATTTTGAGGAAGCTTTGAGTTTGGTAGAAATTAGTGTGTGGTGGGAATTTTCACCTTGTTGGCCAAGATTACACAGTCACAAAGTCTAGCGGCCTTAAGTCTGTAACAGGTTATTCATAAACTTCATGTTAATTCTTTGCACATTACACCGACACGGCTGTATAAAACAAAGATAATGCATCAAAAATCAGCCATACATGGACCCTTCATTTCAAATAAAAAATTCTGCAATTGTATTTCTAACATTGTCATTCTTGTGGTGTTGGATAAAAGGCAATAAAAAATTGGCAAAGGCATGAAGACCATTCTGCTATTCCCTTTTGTTTGAATCTGCAACATACGTACTCCTACTCCTAAGATGGATTGCTTTCTTGAAGCATGCTCATGTTGACAAAAACCCCCCTTAATTCTTTGCCTCTGTTTCATGAAAGTCACATAGTGTGTTTTGTGTTCATGTGAGCATGGATGCATGCAAGTAACATGGAATCAGATTTACATGCATTTTACTAACTTAAGAAACTTCCTAAAGTCCTATGAATATCAAAATATCCAGGGTACCTCAGTTTTCAACAATTTATGTCCATGTTAACATCTTTTGTTTCTCATTTTTCATGAGGTGACATGAGCACATGTTAGCATGGAGCAAAGAGCACTTTAAGACTGGATTCCCCTCCTGATGTTGCCAATGGAGGTTCCTGGGTTCGAACCCTGGCCCTCTTAAGCAGAAGGCAAGAAACTTATCGACATGGCCAAGATGGCCCTAGATAATAATCTTAACCTTCAGATTGTATAATGTAAAAGTCTTCAACAATAATAGATATAATAATTTTTAGCTGAATAGAAACACTTGTATGATGTTCCCTTATCACTGTTATTGTAACAGATGACTTATGACTTATCACCTTACTTCATCTACTAATCTACCTAAGGGAAAACATGTTAAACTCATTTTCAGTAAGTTGAGATCATAATGATTGTAACAAAAGATTCATAGGCTCAAAGAAACAACTGACTGTACTAACTAAACCATATTATAAAGTATCTCTACAAACTTCACAAGTTTAAGAACTTATTATGACACATTTTTCTCATATAAAGTGGACAAGTCAATCCTACCATTTAACTGAGAAGAGACAAACCTTCCATCAACCCATTGAACATTTCATTATGAGCAGATTTATCCTAGTAAACTTACCTCATAGTAGAAATCACCCACTCCAAGGATTTCTGCCCAGAAACCTTTACTAGCTTCAAAAACAAAGATGAAGACAAAAAAGTGTGACATGATCTGAAAGGTGAAATGGCAAAAAGATCAACAAGTAATGGATTTTAAAACATAATTTGAATGTGAGGGTCACCTGGAAAAAATTCAAAGCAAAAGCTGCTAACAAAAAAGGAATTGCTTACTTGGTATATATAGACTCACCTAGTTTGTATAATAGTAACATATAGAAGACTTACAGAAGCTATGAGATGTTACTTTGCCACATATTAAAAATCTGAATATATAGTGATAGAATAGAAACTAAAAAACACAAGTATATATGTGTGTGTATATATATATACATATACTTATATATACATACCTATACATGCATATATATATAGAGAGAGAAACACTAAAGTAAAACATGGAGATTTGCTACTCCGAGTTTCATGTTTTCATGATCTTCAGGCAAATTTGCTGTTTTCGGAGTGGGAGGTCCTGGGTTTGAACCAGGCCAGCGCCTCAAGCACTTCATGTTTAATGAGTTCTTTACTATGTAGTTCATGACACACAATGAATACAAAGAAACTCCTCTGGTTGGTACATAAAAGGAAAACTGATTTCATTTTGTTTTTCACAAAATGTATACTAGTATTTACTAAAAAACAGCCTACCTAACCCGAGTATTAACTAAACATTAAACATTAGTTACTATTTAAGGCAATCCATGAACTAGTTTCATAAAATTGAAAGATGCTTGGATTCTAGATGTCTAACGTGTTAATTCCAACAGATTACATCAGTTGTGTCACCTGTAATGTATACCCAGAAAAAACCTTACAATCTTGGGCCACTAGATACAAAGCATAAAACTCGAATAAAGAATAGAGAAAATGATTGGCCTGAAATTAGGATTTTATTCTCGTCAAGGATGATGCTGTGATGCTGGAAAGCTTGATCAAACCATGCAAACATTTGGAAGTCATTTAAGCGCCAAAGCAATGAAGACAGTAGGCAATCAATCTCTGATTTAATTCAATAGTACTTAGTAAACTGAATCATGCAGATAATATACTCTCTAACATATTATCAAAATACACTTACAAGCTAGAGGGTCCACACCAATTTTTGCACACATCTTCTGGAAATGTTGTCGGAACTCTGGGTTCTTTCGAATGTCTGATTGATGCTTCGCTGCAAAATCTTCTAAATAGGTCTTGAAAGATTCAAGCTGCTTTGACATCTATTTATTAATGATATATTATATATGAAATCCCTCAATTAATTGACTTCTTTCTAGGCATTCTACAGATACAATTGTAAACTCCATAAATAATAGGCATATATACGTACCCAGATTGTTGACCTTACTATTGCACTATTTAGTGCAATGGTACAGTCTTCATTTTCGGTGTGGGAGATCCTGGCTTTGGTCCGGGCCTGCGCCTCAAGCACTTCATGTTTAATGAGTTCTATCCTATGTAGTTCATGACTGCTTGTGTGTTTGCCTGAGTACTTATATAAATGAATATATATATATATATGTATATATATATTATATATGTTGGGTTCTCCTGTTCATACGACACATGAGATTTCAACTGTTCAATCAGCTGAGCAAACTATTCTGTGTCTTAGAGTAAAAGTGGTGGAGTAGACCACAGTCACATGTACCCTTGACTTGTTCTTCGAGCATGTTCAGAGTGCATGTGTGAAAAGGCTGGGCTGTCCAAACACAGGTACAATCCATACGACGGGCTTCTTGAGTTTCCATCTCCCCAATAAAGAGAAGTTGTGTTAGAGAAGTTAAAAGGAAGTATATATATAAATATCTATATATACACACACACCAGTATATGTTTTGCAGCTTTTAAAAAAATAAATTAGCCAGGGAATATAGGCTAGTCTGCCTGCCCTAAAGGAGTCTTCTGTCATAACTCCTCTGATTGCAAAACATGTCTATTTATTCCAAATGGCACCTAAGAATATCATTTATATAACAGTGAGCTTAAGCAAGATATCAACCAACATTATCCATGCAAATCCTCTAACTTGGTTTACCCTATAAAGTGATAATTATGCATAAATATTCATCCCCTATTACCTTGCCAATACATTAGTCAAACTGGCCATTCCATCCAGACTCGGTTTTATTTATTTCTATTTCACATTTTATTCATTTTTGATCATTTTGTTTTTAAATTTTTATTTACTTT
>JAAAKL020009669.1:0-14918 GCA_010016065.2 Carybdea cf. marsupialis auct. non (Linnaeus, 1758)
CCACTAAGCTACGGTCCCTTACCAACGAGAGAGAGAGAAATTTGGGATGTCTATTGTTTGGATATTGCGTCACTACACCAAAAGTATTCATGGGGGTATTTTTATAAGATAGGAAGGGTTCCTTCAGTACATGTGTTACGATCTCTGCCTATTAGGATTACTTTAACTCCCTGTTTTAGAAGATCGTAAAATTATTATCTTTAACGTATTGCTTAAACTATTTTATTATATGCATTGATTTAATGCTCCCTGTGGAATAGAGCATGCAATTGGCAGTTATTCCCAACAATGGATATTTTATAAGGTTTATTGAGAGTATGGTTTGGATAAATTTTAAGTAACCTCAAATATTAAAGTTCGTTATATTACAATTGAGGCTCGTATAAGCGAGGATGCACTGTACTCCATTTCTTAGGGGTCAGTTTTTGATAAGAAATTAAGCGTTTACAGAGACATCACATTGAATTGTCGCCCGAATAAAAAGAATGACATAATTTCAGCTATTTATCGATGTTGCATAAATCGATGGCACCTACTTGGTTGCTTTTTTAACTGTATCATCTGTTATCACTAGGAATGTTGTCGTATTTATATAATTTGACGTCGTTTTATCGCTTTTAATAAATTTATCAGTAATATACGGCCTTAAAGTGTGCCTTATTTACGTAACAATCGATTACAAAGATGAAGTGTATTTACTAGTATCCTGCGATGCGTAATTCAGAATTTATATCCTACATACAGCAACTATTCCATAGATTTAAAGGATGTCTAGGGTTCCCTAAAAATGGCTTCCTTTTTAATGTTTTGGATAAATAATTGTTATCAATACCGGTTAATCCACCAATACCCCCATCTCTTCATTGGAACGAGACCGATCAGCATTGATTGATCGATTGATAGTTTTGGCTATTGCCAAGTTGGGTCTTTTACTTCAGCAGTCGATGCTGGACGATACAGTCAGTTTTAGTTTTCATGTCATGTATTCTTTAATAACTCAATGGGTGGTTGAAAGGAAAAATATGGGTTATGCACTGACCATGGAGTTAATTAGCACTGCGCTATACCTTACTGGTATAGATTTTGATAAAAATCGAACTAACTAGATTCCTAGCGTACAATCAAATATAATTGCTAGTAGTGTATTCTTTGGCGTGCAAATATTCTTTCCTTTCTTTTTATAAATTTTGGTACACATTTCAAAGTTATCAAAGATCTTGAAACATACTCTCTGATGTTGTGGTGTTCCATGGGCGTTGTTCCACCCAGAATCTACGCCCATGTGTTGTTCACCTGTTTTACATACAACTACCGAAAGCAAGCGCTTTTAAGTCCTTAAAGTACAAATATTTATAAATGCAGAATTTCGGGAGTCGTATAGAATCGTGAAGTTGACGAAGACTGTTTTTCTTCAATTGTACGTAGGGTATTTTGCGGGACACGTGTGAGGGTCACAAGTTGCCAAAACGCAACGGTCAACGGACAAGCCCCAAAGCTCTTATGAATTTGAAAAATTCTGTATATAAAAATAAGCTGTGTTTAAAATGTGGCGTAGAATTTTATTTCAGATGCACATAATATGAAGCATGAATATAATTTTAAAAACAAAACCATGACTTTTTGAAATTATGAAACAATGAATCTACATATAATACTTCCCATATTTGCAGAATTACATACAGGTAGTAATAATTAATATAGGTTAAACAATTCCATGTGTTATAATAATTAAGGGCCTATATCACATTTGTCGATATTGATTCCTTCCGAGTAGAGACCCAAGGCTTTGCAGAATCTTTCTGGAAAGCAATTAAGCCTCTGACTAGCACCAAACAATGGTAATGCTAATTACGACATGAGGCGAAGTGAAAACTTAATAAAATCTTGCAGTTTGATTAAGATAACTTGATTTTTAAGACAGCTTTTGACGTCGCAAGTGAGTTTTGTTTAAATTAAAGGAGATATCTTAGCTGATATATAGCAGCAGTTCAGTTGTTTTTAACTCATTAACTACACAACATCTTGAATAGAATCTCAAGGTTACAAGATCTCGTTTGAAATATTCATGTGTTTTGCACTATCTGCAAAAGTGACTTTTACTTACAATCTACTTGCCTTAGTGCACTATCAAGCTTAGCTCTGCTTTTAAACATTGTGTTATTTGATAAATTGATATTGGTAGTATATGATACAAAGTAATACAAGCTCAAGTTGGAAAAACCAACGCAATATAATTAATTTATGAGTTGTTTATTGCAAAGACAGTATGGTTAAATTTGTTTCATTTCCTTAGGAGCCATTGAGGTGTTCTGGTGGTTAACCGATGTACGTCTAGCTTGGATAGAATCATTTTCTCAAAATGCAATTGCGCGTCAAGACAACGTCAAGCGGTAAATTAAGAACACTGCTGTATTTACTTTGGCATATCAAAATCTGCAATTTTCTTGGGATGACAAAAAAAAACCCTCAGTGTTTTACATCGCCATGCCATGGTGGCACGTCTTTAGATACTATTGTACAAAAGGTCAGGGCAGTAGGGCGACTAGGAAAAAGGATTGTTATTCAAGTGTAGGTTTGAATTTTTGATTGTACCCTTTTCAAAAGGCGCAGTCAAACCAGTAACTACTAGTAGCGTTTCTTGCAATTCTTACAAAATGTGATAGACACACAAAGGACATGTGGAACATACCTTTACTATGTATTTATAGATACAGATGTCAAGCAGCAAATCCGCTGTTTACTATTTTCCATCAGCCAAAAATGAATACACTTAGCAACATTTGCCTTGGAGTAGTAATGTTTTCAATTCCCCCACGTTAATGCATTTGTTCGTTGTCTGAGTTATTACGCGGGTATACAGGCATTAAATTTCATTGAGAATTCGCAAAACTTGGTAAGCAAAAGATTAGACAATCTAAACGCTAGATCATGGAATTACGTCTATGAGCCATGTTATTAAAATGACACCCTTTCTAGTTCTGCTGTTTACGGTACAACAACCAGTGCCGTAACCACGAAATAATTATTGGGGGGCTAAACCGGGCTTTCCATTTCCCATGGGCGTGGCAGAGAAAGGATGGTTTGCCTATGCAGTGCTTTACAATTGCCTTGTATTGAAGACCGGGATAACATAGTAGACTTCTCAATATATCAAGCAGAACATATTCTTACGCTTTAAGGCAACTGACGGTACGTAAACTCTGTGAACATTCTTTCAATCATCTTGAAAATTATTGGGGGGGCTATAGTCCCCCAGCCCCCCAGCCCCCCAGTGGTTACGGTACTGACAACGCAGAAATATCACAGCTAAATTCAAACAACAACAAAAAATCAATAGACGTAGTAGCTTCTCTATAATCCAGGAGAGGCAGTGTAAGCATTAAGGAAAGACATGAAGTATCACAACACATTTTCTTGTTGGTTAGATTCAAATAAACTGTGATAAAGGCAAAATTTTATGAGGAAAAATACAATTATTTGCGCCACGTAAGTACTTTGATGCACCTTCACCTAACTTGGCCTATGACCTATGTGGTTTGATGACCATACCAAATTTAGGGGTTTAGGGGCCACAGGAAAACAGCTGTAAGGAACCTCACGATGGTACTTAAGTTTCTTATCCAGATTGGAATCCAAATACTGCTGCCAAAAATAAATCCAGTTTTTCAAGTTCGGATCTGCAAAAATATACGGCCTTCCAGCTAATTCTTCATTCCCTCGGTACCATTTCATTGCGAGGGGTCTGAAAAAAGTGGACGACAACGTGTAAATTAACATCAGTTTAAATTTCGGGGCCCATCTTCTTTTTTTTATAGGTCAGGTGACTTTCAGTTTTTTTGTCCCTTGTTGTAGTATAGTAAAAACACTGTGTATGAAACAGTTTATCTTCAGGAATCTGGAAATTTCCAATTTTGAGCGTGATCCAGATGTACCTTTAATAAAGTCAAATTTAAATGGCACAGGGCCCTAAAATTTAAAAGCTCGTGGCCCTAATTTTGCCTAACCCCGTCTCTGTATACCGCAATAGTGCGGCTATATTTAGGCCTAGCCACTGTTTTAGCGGACCGACATGCAAAACATCCATGAAAAGAGAAACGTCTTGATCAGGAGACAGAATTCATACCCTAAATTCATACTCATAATTTCTCTAACATGACTCGTGGTGCAGTGGATTAAGTCACCGCACACTGAGCAAACGAACTCTGAATTCAAAAGTATACCATTCAATGGGATTTTCTCAGGGTTGGAATGAGGTTTCCGGTTACTGTGTGCTCTGGTTTCTAAGTGGCTCATAGCTTAGATAAATGTCGACTCTTCATCTGAAGAAAGAAAGAAAAGTTTGTATCTTATAATGCACATGTTATATACAATCAATGGCTTTCCTTCCTATTTGAATCGCGTTTAAGTACGTATTTTGTTTTGTTTTTAAATCCTTAAGCTCGTACGTTGATAATTGATCAACTATAGCAAAAGTTCATTTTAAGTTGAAAAGTTACTTGATAATGTACTTGACGTAAAATATATATTTTATCATTCCAGGAAAGAGGATTTTAAATTTAGATATTTTTAAGACGATAGTTGAGAATTGAAATGTGAACAATGGACCCACTCCCATACGGTGTATGCTCTACTAAATGAGCAATGGTGAAGCCTAATGATAAAGATATCCTGTTTCTCTAAAAGTCACATTAGCTTCAAATCATCCACTGGTGTATGTTAACCTCCAAGGTTTTTCAATCAATTTGTCCCAATCTCATTGCTGGATTCAAAGTATTACCAAGAAAAGGGGGTCTTAAATGGAAAACTTTGGAAAGAAACTAGAGAAAGAGAGATATACCCTCATCAGAAAATCTAAACTAACCTAAGATTACAGGACTGATTGTTTTCAAAATTTAAATCTGTCACGGATAGCTAACAATCAATCGTTTGAATAAATCTGTTAAATTTCACTAAATCTCTCAAATTGAACCTTTCGACATTGTGTAGCGATGGAGCATTGGCACTTTTCGTAGATTATATATTACCATTCAAGTTAATGAAACCAATATGAAATGTTTGTAACATCTATAAAATGTTGAGAAAACATTGACATGCCTGAAACAATAATAAAGTACAGTGGTGATTATAATAATAATAATGATAATGACATAGCATACTCCTTGTAACAAGGTTAATAGCGTGGTGCAAACTAAGGTTTGATGACATAAATGAGATAGTTTGACATTATGTGCACATATTTGTTAGCACCACTTCGTCTTAAAAGACTGAGAAACATGTGATATCTGTTGTACGGGTCTTCATTTTTCAGTATATGAGGTGATGCACACCTTTAGGATTGTTGACATAAATGATTACTGGGTTTTAAGCCCTTACTGGTCACGGTGTTCGGTTGCTAGGGTTTTTAGTCCCATGTAAACAATAACATGTGAGAATACTCAAGCTTTGATTTGGATTTCCACTCCGAAGCCTGTAGGACTACCCTTTTAGCGGCCAAAACACGTAAGAAAACATAGTTATATGGTTAATTTTTATACCACATTATAGCATAGGCCACAGTAGATGCATAATGACCTATCCCAGTCTTGAAGTTGCCATGTCGAGCGCATCACTAACATCAACATCAATGTTCACATTTAACATCAAATAGAAGAAGTATGTCATTGTCTAGAACAAATTTCCGGAAACGGTACTCTCGACCCAGACCTCCAGCAAATGGGAATTTTCAACCTGACAACCGACCATCGTGGGTATTTTGTTATCAACATCTATGGCTGGATCAACATCTTGTACAGTTTTAGTTTAAGAAAAACAGTTCTAGTTTTATTTGTTATACTTCACTTGCTTAAGATTTTAACAATAAACAATGCTTACTTATCGGAAACTCTATTTCAATGCTTTTTATTGTAGGATGATAGAGTTTGTCTTCCTTTAAGTCGTATCTTGGGTTACAAGATATCTCGCATTTACAATTTGATTGTCGGTATGACTATTTACAGTCAAGATAGCAGAAATTTTCATACAGTAAATATCTATGATTTACTTAATATATTAAAAATATTAATCAGGTTAAAATGCTGATGCAGTAAACTCCAAACAATCGCGTCTGACACAACATGTGGATTATTCTTTAATCGGAATAACTGTGCAATGGAAAAGTAATTTATTTGCACTTTCTTAAATTGCATCATCAGTTGCAGACTTACTATACCAGTTTACTTTGATATAAAATCAGATTGTTTCACAACATACTGTATCAGTAGTCCTTTCGCTCATTGTTGGTCACGATGACTTCTTCTTTGATAATGACCAATCTGCGAACGTATAGACTTGTGTATGTGAAAATGCATTTCTCGTAAAGTATTCCCCGTAGATGTCAACAACTCCAAATACCCAGAGATTAATAACTCCGAATCTCTGAAATGCCTGGCTTATCATGAGACGCTTATCAAGGAAATGCCGATAAGATAGTTTATAGAAAAGGTCACACACGAGTGATAAACAACGATGGGAAAGGCACTGCAATTAATTTAATAATTTTTTGCGAGAGGCATGGCAAGCGGATCTTCTTTCTAACCGTATATTGATTGGCGCACCAAACATGCCCGTAGAAGTGGACGAATCCCTTTTCAAAGACGAAAAACCCATCAAGGTCGTATGTTCCGGCAACAATGGGTATTCGGTGGGTGGTGTCGTGAAACAAAAGTAAGATTCACATATGCAGTTCCTGATCGGAGTACAGCCACATTGCTGCCAATTATTCAGGCTTTCATACGACTAGGAACCACTATTACATTACCTTGTCCGTTGTCTACGTTTTTAAAATGATATTTGGATTGTTTAAACTTCGTAAAAACATAATTTAGAATGCAAGTTAAAGTTTCAGCATAATAAAGTTTATGTTGATGACGTCATAGCATTAAGGGTCCAATCTGCGATTTCATTGGTTGTTGCTCATTCTATATGATTCTGAATACTGAGCATTCATCGTATCTACATATTTATTTCGTAGGTTATGGTGATATCACGCCGGAGGCTGATGCTTCAAAGATATTGTTGATGCCATTTGTTCTCTTCGCAATTCCTTTACACTTGGGATGTCTTGCTTTCACTGGCAAATTCATTATGCTGTTAGTGCGCTTCATTATTGACGTGGTTGAAAGAAAAATCCTGCGACGAGAAGTGATTCACGGAATGAATACAAAAAGTTTACTACTTATGTTTATTCTAATGTGGACGTGGCTATTCTTTGGATCTGTTGCCACATTGGTGATTACAAATTGGCGATTTCTAGACTGTATATATTTTATGTTTATCTCTTACACTACCATTGGTTATGGGGACTATACTGTAGGGGTGGCAAGCAGTCCAACATATGACGCACTCATGATTTTCCATTCTATGATCGGTTTGACACTCGTAGCAGGCGTTTTGGATGGTGTTTCACAGTTTCTGGTACAGCCAGCCACTCAGTCGGAAGGAGTTATCGAGAAAGTTGAAGAGGATGAAAAAGAGTCGACAAGTCAATTTCATATGTCCTCCTCGAATACACTGGATCGTATGTAAATTCTTGCCACACCAACAGCCTCTGTGAAGCTGTTTAAGTCTGCATTTGCATTTGATGTAAGATTGCAGTTTTGTTACGTGGATAGACGAGTCTTGATGTGATCATGGTATGTTGGACGACTCGTCTTTCATTTCAGCAAGCACCTCCCGATTTGTATATTTCTTTGTAGGACATCAAATACGAGATGCCTTTGATGTTCCTCAATCAGGATTCAACGGGAAATAAGAGAAGCCGTCTCCCAAAATATACAGAAACAAAATAGTAACCATTTCATTAGAGTAGCAATTACGTTACTTAGGTAAGGTCTATTCGAAGTTTGCTGCAGCAAAACCAATGTCGCAACTAGACTAAATGCCCTCTTGAGTTTAAGAGTTCCCTTTTTGGATATTGTTCTTACAAGAGCTATTCCAAGTTTTACCTCTCTTAATCTCAATATATCATCGTCATAACGAATCCTTGTCTTCTCCACCGCAAGTATGACATTTGCATTAATAATCTGTGCTTCCTCTACGTTTAATATATCCTATTTATTACCACTGGGTGCCACCACCCCGAGCACAAATCTAGCCTCTTTGAATAAGTTACACTTAACTGGGAATGTCCTCTATTGGCAGCCTATAACTCTTAAAAGATTGAAACACTCTATATAAGCGAGTCCTACCTACGATTTAACGGAATATAAATCCCCTATTTGATTTTCATAAACAAAGTTCTTAATATCGTGTGTTGGCATAGGCGGTCTATTGTGGGTGACAATGAAATATAATAAAACTGGATAATTTGTGTGCTACTCCTATGAAGAAATCTGTAGATAGTCTGCAGATATGCAATTAAATGACCCTAAAAGAAATGTTAGGCCGTGAAAACCATAAATTTTAATCGGTCGGAGCTGTTGAAAAAGGTTTTGGCATCTCATCAGTTGCGATGGTTTGTAACAAACGCCTTTGATTGTGTTCAAACAGAATGACAGGTATATGATAGACATGGGTAAAAGGAAACTAGTAGTTTGTAACAGGGACATTGCCCCATGAACCCCTTTCTCTTTAGTATACAGTATATAGACAGATACCAATGAGTGTTCACTCTTACCTGGAAAGGGTATTTCTAGCGTAACAACGCAAGGACGCGGAGATGAGGGGTAATAGAAGGCCCGAGGCTATTTCAACGCGTGCAACTGCCCTTGCTATTGATATTACACGATAAAATACAGTATGGCCTCTGGCATTGATTAAATGTGACTATAACAGGCAAAGCCATTGCCAAAGAGGTGTTATTACTCAAATTATGAGGTAAGGTGATCATTCGAAATCCTCCTCTGACGTAAGTCTGATCGGAATGATCCTAATTGTTGCCTCGCTCACTAAGACTAGACTTAACTCAAAATGCATTTCGTGTCTAAACAGACAAATTACCATTTCAACAACTTTGATTTAATAAAATATAGTGACAATACGGTAATAGATATGGTTAACCCTATTTGAAATAGAGACATTTAGATTAAAAGTAATTGTGCAATATCAGAGGAAAGGTTTTTGCTGGCAATAACATGAAATTTTAATTGAAAAGTTCATATTTATAACTCGTTGAAATGTTTTCAATGTATATTCAATTTCAATATCAAGGGCTTGTGATCTACTCAAAATCTTGGAAGAGGGAGATTAAAATTATAGCATCGCTGCGATAATTGCTCTAACGGTAATAAAGCAAACATTATAGTCGCGGGTCTAATAGCCAGCCCCCTTCAAGAAGTGTTAAATCTACTTCTAAGCTTGCCCGCCGTATGATCTTTGCCTGCCACTGTCACTTTCAACGGAAATAATTTAAGAATATAAAAATATTCCCAGAAAATCAGGCTTCTCGGTGTTTGCTTAAGATTCAGAATTTTCCAGTATTTTTGGATTTAATATAATGCATTTTAAAGTATTTGTAAGTTAATAGTACAGCACGTGTACGAGTGATATTCACCATAACAAGAAAAAAATAACATAGTGAGACAGAAATTGTGTGTTTTCACCGATAGTCTTATCTCTTTTGTCAAGTAGAACTATGGCTATATTGACCAACCAGAAGCAAAATTTTCTTAGGCTGTGGCTCGTAGGTTATGTCTTTCTAGATTATTAATTGGCTGCAATGTGTACGTAATGTATTTACATTTACGAATAGGGGATACGTGTAAGGTAGAGCTGCAAGCCTGCTACAAGCAAAACTAAGCGAAAGGTTTGCGGGTTGCTTAAACAGGGACTTCTTTAAAGGACAACTCATCTGCATCTCTACATTATGGAAGTGCTTACGTTTTAAGGATGCGTAAAATTTAGAGGATTTCTCTGTGTCTACAGTGTTTCCTTCTATGTTTTGCTAATATTCCTTTTGTGCCTAGCTGCAGATTTTGATACGTACAGGAGTTGTTAGAACATAGTTGATGATACGTATCCGCAAGATTATACCGATATGCAACAAATGCTCGCTAACTGTCATGCCAATTGTCTGCTAGGAACTGTTACTACCATCATGATCATGATAAATATCATGTTCACAGTATTCCTATTCTCTGTTGCCTCGTTGCATCGCTATAAATGTGCTTCATCAGACCGCAACGTAGAATAAATAGTACCTGGTTTGAGTGATTAAATTCTAGTCATAGATGTATCATATAAAAAGTAAACAGCCTGGTGAAGGTGAAAAACCAAACACAGCACTGTGCGATAGTATTACTCTCATATCTGCCTGACTTTTTGTGATTATAGGGAGCGCATGGGCCAATAACCTTTTCAACATCTAAAATAGGTAGGTTTGTTGCAGTCTGCACACGGCCTATATGTTTTCCACTTCGGTTTGTGGTTGGGTTTTTACTGGGCTTTCCCATAGATTGGCCTCCGTTCGTGACCAGATCTCCCTATCTTCTTGCAACTGCTTTTGCAAATCGTGTTTCTCTTGCAACGTCTCTAGACTCTGAACGTAGATTATTAAGATGTTCTGTATTTTAAATTTCTGTCGCCATTTTTGTAATAAGCTTATTGAAATTGCCTCCTTTAGGCAATCAGCTTGGCCTCTTATTGAAAGCATGAAATTTTTCCGTTTTCAGGTGTTTACATTGAGACAACTGATACCGTTTTCAAAGGCGTCTTCATTTGATGTCGGTTAGGAAAACGTTTCAATGTGAACTCAGAGCCAATGTGGCATCATTTTGTTTCGTTTTCAGATGAAAACGGCATAATGTGAACGGGGCCTCAGTGTACCCTCGGAGGTCTCCTCTCTCACACACTGCTGCTTGCATATGCAGACTAAGTTTGGTAGGAAAGGATGACTTCGACTTACAACGGCGAGTCTCTAAAGCATGTCTGTAATTATCAATTGCTTACCACAAACTAGCGTATGAGTCTCCCTTACTATGACAAATGCTTTACGGTTTGCATCTCCCAACCCACACCCCTTTCCATACTTAAATGCACTTCATGAATACTCATGAACGGAGCTGATTTTATGAAACATGGCGCTCATTACGTCTTCAGTACAGCAAACTAAACCTCCACTATTGGCATCACTTAATTCCGACCTCATTTAAGAACCGTTATTTGATACGCTCCACTTGTCATGAAGACCCTGCTTTAGAAATCGCTTTTATGCCTCTTGTCATTATGCCCTGATGTGTTTGATAATGGCTATCTAATGGCAACTGCATTGATCAATTTCCATGTCGGTTTGCACAGTATTGCATTGATCATAATTGCAATAACCGGGGTAAAATACGAGACCAAACACATTAAAAACTGGCATTAACAACTTAAATAAATTTCTTCAATAGACTACTCAGAGCCATAGCCACTGAGGGCCAAGAGAGGACAAATACTACCATTTTGTGTCAAAGTTCCGTCATGTATGAATCCACTGAATATGCTTTTCTTGTATAGACCATGGCGTGCCAGTCTCTTCACTGTGAGAATATTTTCTGCGGTTTTAGAGTATTAACATGAGACCGTACAATTTCATTAAAATCATGATTATGACAACGTTTCATTCCCCTTGTTTAAAGAAGTCTCTTCACTTTAGCCTCAATATGATACATTGAACAATAGTCGAGATACCATCCCTATCAAAACCTGATTATTTGAGCCCAGATTTATGATATTAGCAAGATTAAAAGTGATTCTTTTAAAGAGACTTTTATGATAGTTACTGGTAATTGCAATTCATCGTCATGACAACCTTAATCACTGAACGGCGCGATAGCTCAGGTTCAGCCTGCAGCTTTGAGTGCAGAAAGATCAGGGTTCAAATTCCACTCTGGGTGATTTGAAAAACTCGTCTGTTTCATCACTTTGTGAACTGAGTCATCAAGCTAGCGGCCAACTCAGCGGGTCATCCATCCGAGATCGGGAACCAGTTCATATTGGGGTCAAGGAAGAAGAGTGGCGCCCCTCATTTGAAAAGGGAGCCTCCGAATCGCCCTCGATTATGGATTGGATTTTTTTGACCGTACGTCGTGAAAGCTGCATTTTCTTTACGGGTGTTACGCTGCCGACTTTATGTAACAAGCACTGGATTTTCTCCAGCACATGCTTTTTTTCTGATCGGAAATATGAAAAGCCCGGGACATAACATGTTGTATGAGAGCCATCTTATATTCTCGTTTGTTATCATCACTTTAATACTGTGTAGTAGATAGCAGTCTTGGAGATTGCTAGGAATCTTATAATAGCACCCCCTGCTATTGCGACCTTTTCGGAGAGAAGTACGTTGTTACGTCCATTCAAATTTCTGCATTTAAAATTGCCAAATTCTGTAGAGACAGATTCTTCCCTTGTTTGTTTCAAAAGACAACAGCAGGAAATGCGCGTCCAGTAAATGATCAAGCTCATTATTACCTATGTCGTTTAACGACCTATTCTCACTGAGCATTCAGAATTCTATTTGTCTTACTCGTTAGAAAGCACGGTGCATGCACAGAGCCGTTGCCAAATAGACATGAGAGTTCAGGCTGCGTTTCAAGTGTTGCTGATTTCCCTCGTTCTCTTAGAAGTATGCAATGGATGGAGTCGCAGAAGAAGAAGAAAAGTAAGGTGTGTAGCTTCCAATTGCCGGTACCGAAAATGGAGCCGAGATGGTAAGTGCTCAAGAACATGTGGCGGAGGCGTTCAGAAATGGAAAAGACAGCCTGTTAATTGTGCAAATGTCTGTAAAAAGACAACTAAGGAAACGAAATGCAACACTAAGTGCTGCCCTACCCGTTGTAAGCTCTCTTCTTGGACATCCTACACGGCATGCATAGGCAAATGTGGAGGCAGCGGGATACAAACTCGATCAAGGTATAAGCTGAGACCAGAATATTGCGGGGGGTCTTGTCCATTTCATCTGACAGAAGCAAGGTCGTGCAGAACTAAATGTTGTCCAACTAAGTGTCAAGTGTCGTCTTGGTCATCTTATGGGCGCTGCTCTGCTACTTGTGGTACCACTGGTATTCAGACACGGACAAGGCAAAAGACAAGAAGAGAATCATGTGGAGGCCATTGTCCATATGCGCTAAAGGAAGAAAGAGAATGCAATAGGAAATGTTGCCCAGTCAAATGCAAGGTATCAGCATGGTCATCGTATGGAAAGTGTTCAAGTACTTGTGGTACCAGTGGAATCCAAATACGAACAAGAAAAAAGATTACTAAAGAAGTTTGTGGAGGAAAGTGTGATTTCACTTTAAAAGAAGAAAGGAAGTGTAATAGAAAATGCTGCTCTGTGGACTGTAAGCGGGCTTGGTCTAGTTGGACGCCATGTAACTGCGTTGGGAAGCAGAAGAGAACATGGGCTATTGTAAGACCTGCTTACTGTGGAGGTAAACGTTGCTCTACCAGGGTCGTTCAGTATAGGGGATGTAGTCCTAAGAACAGGTAAGATTTTGTTAAATTGAATAGTTTGTAACTGTAATCGTGATAAGAAACATTTGCAATTTTGGCCTTGAGCAATAAACAAAAACAAAATTTGTAGGTTTTCCCTGTACAACCTGTATCTTCAAGGAAGTCGTTTGAGAGTAAACTGGGGCATTTCAGTTCTTGAATACCATACTTCGGTGCTTTTACAACTGTCTGAAAGATTGATTTTTGCATAAAAAGTCGAGTGTTTTAACACATTTTCTGATTTTACAGAACCTCTGTCCATTACAACATGCATTAACAGATGAGTTTTCAAGTGTTTGCGATTGATTGGTTTCCGATTGATTGGCTTCCCATTGATTGGTTTCCGATTAAAACTTAACATAACATCTTGCATTTTAATTTTTCAAGAGTTCATAGCAGTATTAAACTAGCCTTTATCAAGATGTTTGGTCCATATAATATCTTTCAGTGTCTGCATGTGTCTACATTGTAAAAGAGAGGATAACAAAAAGGAAAAAAAGGGAGTATTTAGAGACATCATGGCACAAAGGCCTATTGTTTTATTCGTGGCGAGGAGTGTGTTACACCTTCAAGAAGGAAGTTCACTAATTTTCACTATGGCAATTCGTGACTCGACAATGATATCCTCATGCTTTATAGTCTGTCAGGGAAATTCAAAGAGAAATCGGAAGTTTGTTGGACTTGCACCACCAATGACCTGATGATTCTTTGACTGAACAAGGTCCAGTTCCATGCATTGCAACATTCTAAACATGTGGCTTCACTTAGGAACTTTCACAGTGCATGCTTTTAGAACTAAACGAAGGCAGTACTTGGCAAGATTTAACTTTATTCTACTGCGCGAGGGGAGGAATTTCAGAAGGCCCTGGATAAACCATGGCCTGCCACTTCTCACCCGTATATGTTAGAGGATTGAAACCTCCTGACTTTAACGTTTATCTTAGCTGTCATGATATAATGACAATTTGATGTTTGCCTTTTCGGCAGATTTGTTAAAAAATTTTGTTTAAAAAGGTTATGGTGTGATCAAAAAGAACTAAAACTGCAACTACAGACGGCTACTTTCGGAGTCATATTGTCCATTTCAAAAAAGCTTTGTCAAATTTGGTATTGAATAGTTTTATTATTTTTCGTTTATTATGTGCTTTACACAGGGAAATAAATATTTAAAGTTTTCTTCGTTTTGAAAAAAAACAAGCAAGGCGAATCTCATCAAAGCCTTGGTTCACCATGCACATCGTGCTCTATTTAACAGAGATTTCAAACCAGAAATCGATTCACTAAACAAATTTTCTTTCCAACGGCTATACAGAGATGTCATCGACTTTACCATAAAGGCAAAATTATCGCAGTTTTACAGTGAAACGTTTAAGCCAATAAGAAAGCTTTCTCAACTGATAACGAAATCCTGTGCCTCCCACAAATTGCAACATTGTTGTTTACACAGATCATAAATGTTTCATAATCTCTGT
>JAAAKL020009670.1:0-14917 GCA_010016065.2 Carybdea cf. marsupialis auct. non (Linnaeus, 1758)
GATCTACCAGGACAGGAAGGATTGGTTTATGCTGGAGGTCGATCCTACAGACCGACTAGCGTGGAGAGCCGGCTTACATGACAACATGCCCCATCCTACCCCCAGAGAGGAAACAGAGACGTAAAACCCGGATAGTGAGTATGTGAGATCAACCCTATTGTATGAAATGGATCATTTGATGGGGCAGGAACAGTACCTTCAAGAGGGGAAAGGTTATGCTGATATGGCTATTTCAGAAGATGAGCAGAAGGGAAGTGCTCAAAGATGTCTTCAGTATGGAAGTACCTTAACTATTTGAGAATGAGACTGAAAAAGTAGATTGGTAATATAAGGGAAGAGGAGTGTGATGATGAAGATACAATTAGGTGGAGAGTGCTTATAAACATTGAATATAAGCTCTGGGACTGGTGATCACATCTTACATACATTCTGAGCTGTTTATTTTCATCTTTATTTTTTTAAGAAATGAATGTTGGTTGAGCAATGTGGTTTTGTATGTTATGTCTGGTTTATATATTGTCCATGTGTGTATGGGCCTGCTTTTGCTATATTACTACTATGGCCTTCGGTAAAGTGTTATATATAAAGTGCAACCACAACCCCTTACAGAATATGGAGTTGCTGCCAACATCTTTCCAAATATACAAAACTCAGAATACTTTATTTGTTCCCCTTTTTAAATTTTGATCAGTATGAACTATCCTAATTTGTGTCATATCCTGAGACTTGAATTATGATGTACCAAAAGTTTTCAAATTGTGCCACGTTTTTAGAGTAAAAATTATAACACACTCAATTCATTTGATGCCCAGCCATGAAATATTCAAAATATTTCCCTACAGAAGCATCAGTAAAACTATGGCAAGAACTTTGAAGCATTTTTTGGCATATTACAAGATATTGTCTGGTCATCAGTACCTTCAGTACCAGATTTTTTTTTTGAATTACAATTTCTTTGTCAGAATTCAAGGAACTATTGGGGAATATTAGTGGTTGAGAAGGTCTTTTGCAAGAGGAACTAATAAATGAAGTAGTTACCCAAGGCAAACTGTTTAGAAGGGGAAATGTGTTTCAGTTTTATACAGACTATAGACATCCACCTTCTTTATTTCAATTAAGTCCATGAGAACATTTTATCATAATATATCTGGTAATCTCTTGATGAGAGTAGGTTCTCAATGATTAACTTAAACAATATGGCATATGCCGCCCTGCAACAAGTGCATCAAGAAGTGCATCATTCCAGTTTGGATTGCTCTTGTTTGGAGCTTCCAAATATTCCACAGTGCACAGTGCACAGTGTTATCTGTGAAAAAGGTCTGTGTTATGTCTAGGCTGGTTGCTAATGTGATATCTAATCTTGACTTCTGCTAAGGCTTCGAGATCAGATATGGTTTTTGTTCTATAGAATTTTGCTCCTGAAATCTGCTTGATCTTGTCCAAAATTGTTAATCTTGGCCTGCAAGATTCCTGTTTCCGTGCATGCTGGAAGACTGCATTACTTGTTCCTATGCGTAAGAATAATGGGGAAAGATCTCTCCCTGACAATTATCATCCCATCAGCCTTCTGCCTGTTGTCAGCAAGGTTTTTGAGAGGTTGATGGATATGCAATCTTGAGAGGATGTGCTTTTTCTCTGATGTATAGTGTGGTTTTCATTCATCTGGATCTACAGATTTCCTTCTCTCTGTGGTAACTGGGCAAATCTTTAGTAGTTTGGATTTATCTGGGTGCCCCAGGGCAGTTTCTCTAGACATTTCAAAGGCTTTCAATAAGGTGTGGCATGCTGGTCTTTTACATAAACATAGAGCTCATAGCTTTGTTGGTGATATTTTTGGGATCATTTTATCTTTTCTAAGTGATCGAAATATTAAAAGAGTTTTGGACGATGAGTCATCTAATTTTTTTCTGTAAATGTCGGAGTCCCCCAAGGTTCTATTTCCGGCCCACACTTTTTCTCATTTTTATTAACAATCCGTCACATTATTTTTGGTGCCAACTTTCAATTGATGCTGATGATACTACTTTTTATTCTAATTGTATTAGAGCATCACAAGTGCCATCCCAGGAAAGAATGGCTGCTTAACTGAAGCTTGGCTTAAACACTGTTGTATAGTGGGGTAGAAGGTGGCAAGTGACTTTCAATGCTAGAAAGACTCAGCTGGTATCTTTTGAAAGATCTCAGAACTCTTCAAAGGTGCCTCTTAGCATGGATGACTTAGTTCTTGAGGAGCTGTCATCCTTGATCATTCTGTCACCTGACGTTGTGTTATATATCTTTATAAGGTAAGGATCAGGCCTTGCATGGAGTATTGTTGCCATCTTTGGGTTGGTACAGCAAAGTGTTATCTCAACATATCAGATCAGCTCCGATAATGAATTTCTTGTGGTCTTGACCCTGAAATGGCTGGGACATACCAACCTCTGTCTCACTGTAGAGATACTTCATCTTTAATTCTTTTATACAGGTACTACTTTGGTAAGTGTTCTTATGAGTTGGCTGTCTTGGATCCCCTTCCCCCCATCAAGTCAAAGTCCACTCAGTGTGCTGAATCTCTGCATGACTCTTCTGTTTGTATTTCTAAAACAAACAGGAATTTCTATGGTAACAGTTTCTTCCCTAGGACTGCTAACTCTGGAACTCTCTGTCTTAGAGTGCTTTCCTCTTACTTATGATCTGGACACTTTTAAATCTAATATCAATCATGATCTTCTTGGAAATCTTCTTGGAAATTTTTTTGTCTGTAATTACACCTATTTTCTATTTACTTTTTGTTTCTACTTTCTTCAAAGTAACTCAATACCTTGAAGTGGCACCCCTGCCATGTATTGAGTGAAGGATTAAAAATAACTGGCTACCAAATGTTATTTCTGGGCACTGACTTTCATTGTGTTGTGCATTAATGGCCATTGTAGAGTCTATAAATGAACTTTTTCTTGTAGAGGTAGGAATGACAGCCCCTAATTAATGCTAGGTCTGCCTTATAAGCATACAATTGGCTGACACATCCTATGACTGTCTCTTACCAAGCCTCGAGATATAGTTAGTGATATAGTTATGTGCTGGAAATGTCATCACTTTGTGACTGTAATCTGTTGCTCAACAGTTGATACCCATAGATGGCAATGACTGCCATGACTTGGTTGGAATGATTAACCTTCCAGCCCCCCCTCCCCTCCCCCTAAGTTTTCATTTCACTTAGCTACTTTTGCAACACCTGTCAAGCTTGTCTGTCCAAAGAACAGCTTGGCCAGTGAGGACAAATCTTTTGGGAGATTTTTTTGTGAAATTACCTGCAGATGATTTATTGAACTATGTTGATGAAACCTACACAGTATCGCAGACAGGCAAAGAAAAGGGGCTGAAGCATTATCAGCAAGGTTATAATCACAACAGTCATGCTGAGAGTCCAATGTGTTGTTTCTGTTAAAGTAAGGTGCTAACAGTCAATGAGGAACAGTGGCCCACCACACGACGAGTCTCTCTGAAGATACTGACCAGATTTTAATGTTCTGCTCTTGACAAGCAGCACAGACTTATTATTGCTACATCCACCAAATACATGTTACTATTTCTGTAAGTTCATTATGCCATTCAGTTTTAAGAAAGAGGTGGAGGTAGAGGTGGAAATTGATACACATCAGAAAAAGTACCAGTATGCACATATTTTGTATATTAATGTCCACACATGAGCTAAGCCAATGGGTGCAGGGGTACAGGGCCTTTGACCCCAGTGCTTACAAATGCTTACATTCAAACATTTGAAACAAAGTACATAGTCACTAAAAATAGCTAAAGAATTAGGTTTACCGCTCGAAATTAGGTTTACCCCCACCCACCAAGTAATAGCTGTCTGCACCCTTGAGTTTAGAGGATAGTAGATTTTTGTTTTTAAAATGTCTAAAGAAAACCTACAGGTATCATTTACATTACAGTAGATTTCTATGGTGGATAAAAAATTGGGAATTCATAGAAAACTCTGAATGTATAGGAACAAAATCTCCAAGTTCTGAGTGATAGTGACAGTTTTCTGTATATGGGATCAGGCCCATAGCCAGAGGGGGTTCTGGGGGCAACGTGATTTAATTCTTCCACCCGTTCACTACAACATAACTTAAAAGTTAACAATGTTTGCAATTGAATTCACCATGCAAAATATCCAACTTCAGGATTATTGCTAATTACAATATTTCACTGCCAACACTGTGTTTCATGCAGCCAAAAAGTAGCACTAAGCCTTTGAGGAGGTTTCTTTTCCAAATATTACAGGGGTCCATAATTGAGAGAGGTTTCTAATTTTATTTTTATTTGTTTTTATGACCTGCCTTAAATGCAGATATGAAGCACTTTAAGAAAGGTGCAGTAACAATGAGGCATAATTGTAAATGCTGAAAATAGCATAAATAAATTTCATGTCTTAAAATGTCTGTAGCATTGATTAGTTTTGTGGAGGGACTGAAAGTGCAAGGGGTATCAATTTCTCAGATTCCAAATTCCAAGTTCCAGGAGGGCTTTTTTAGAAAAGTGGCTAGGTTATTAGATCAAGCTATACTTAATTTGACTGTTTGTAGCTTACCATAAGTTAGCCATAATGACATCAAAATCCTGAAGAAGGTACTTAGTTGAAATCAGATTTTAATAGATATCTGGCAAGTGAGCAGTAAATTCTATAGTTTATATCAGTGATCCTTTCTGTGTTGTCAAGAATGCCTATGAGGCACACCACATATCGGGTACCCAAGCAAGCAGTGTATGTCTCTCGTGAATTTTCTATATACATTTGGTCTATGAGTTGAAATCAAATTATGTTTCAGCTGTCTCACAAGACAGTTAAAAATATTTAACAAGGTTGTAGCAGCGATAAGGTATGGGGCACATCTCCTTAATTTTAGCTGAAGTATTGTTATATATGAAAACAGTATTGTCCAGAAGCCTTTACGTAGCACAAATACTACAATAGATTTTATTTTGTTTTGGAAAAAGGGACAAAATTAACCTTCCACAACTTTGTCATCTGACCAGCAAATATCCCAAGAGCAAGGTTTGACCAGTATATGTAACAATCATATATGTATTTGAGCAAGGCCCTCTGTGTATGCATCAAAACAAAGTTTAGTTACCAGGCCATAATACTTGTCTTTCATGCATTTTTCACTAGCTACATTGTCACATTCTGATTGGGCAAGAGTCTCCTTGGTCATAGTCAGCATGGAAAGGCTACTTGTTCAATTTCTTTGAAGGCAGTATTTGGTCTTAGTAGGGTTTGAATCCGTAATAAGTATATGTGCAGGCTTCATTCTCAATTTCTGCACTATAGCAGGTTGGTGATTCAATTCCATAGTCTCGAAGAATGTGATCAATGGTTTAGTCTCTTAATATAATATCTTTTCCAAAGATATAACTACTGAACCAGACATAGCTGATGTACAATCTGATGCTCTCTTTTCTATCCATGCGTAGCATGCCCTGTGAACGTTTGAAACTGTAAAGAAACGTTGCCCATGCTTCTGAGATAGTACAGCACAAAGTTCATAGGATGAAGCATTTGCAGAAATTTGAGCTGCCAGGGTGGGATCATATTATGTAAGAGCAGGACTATCTGTAAGGCATTCCTTGAAGTTAGTGAAGATTGTGTCCTTTGCTGAACTTCAATACCAATAATGTTTTGAAGTTATCAAATCTTGCAACCTTATTCCTTAGTTATACTTACAAGGTCTGGCACCAATTTCATCAATCGATTGATTATAAACTAAAAAGCCCCAAACCTGTGATACATTCCTCAGGTAGATGCCAAGATACAATTCTGGCAATTAGGATGGAATGTCAAGGTTAAACTAGATATTTATTCAAGTGTTACTCCTGTGGTACAAATAGCAAAGTTGATACGAAACCCATGGTTGCCCCATATGAACACCATACCTAAGACGTCCAGACACTTCCATGTGGGGATGGAAGTATGAGCCTGAAGAGAGGGGGCAACAATTTTTACTTAAGTCTACGTAACAGAAGATTATCTATGAGTCCTTTTAGGAAAGGAATCACTGTGCATATCAGTCTTCCCAACTGATGAGGAACTCTACCGATTTATCTGATTAATTTTGGGGGCCTGCCCCTCGTGACAATATTTCCATGAATCTATCCATAACATCATCAAAGATGTGCTTTATTGTGCTAGTATTTCAGACAAGATGTGACTCTGGTCCATATGAGTTGACGAGCATGTGTTTGATGGTCTTATTTGTATTCTACTAACAGTGGTCTTGCTCTCAATATGCCAGAATGTTTCTTAGGAAGGACCTAATCAATTTTTATGGGGATATTGTTTCCAAAGATTGCATCCAAGTAGATGGAAAGAAAAATTGAAGAAGTCAAGAATATACTTTGTCCCAAGCCCGAAGCTGTAGTATACTCATTTTAGGTCTTACGGACGTTTTGTGCATTCATTGTGTACAATACAGTACCGTCTGTGGGAAAGCACAAGGAAAGAGACACCATTTTATTTTGTCAGTTAATATGCTGAAGCCTTTGGCAAATCAAAGCACCACTCCTTGCCCACCATTGTCTAGATACTGCTGGTCCACTTATTGTTGATTAATTTACCATGGGTATTGGTGTGGTCCTCCTCCAAGAACAGCCAGCCATGTCATAATGCCCTGGTGCACAGAGACACACTGTACGCAGATCGTAAAGTTAGCCCTTGCTATCATCTTCAGATGCAAATACTCTCATCTGTATCATTGCTGCGAATCCTTTGAGTTGGAAATTAATAACTACCCATTGGAGTATATATTCATCCCCATATTTCACCAGGAGGAACCCCATGAAAATTGTCAATTACAGCTCCACGAATATGATTTGAATTTCATTAGCATACAGACATGCAGGTTCTAGCTGATCTTTAATCAACATTACCTATTTTACAACATAAAGCTGATACCCTCACTTAGGAGACCAATATGTCAGTTTTCTTGTACAGCATCTTACATTATGTTCTATGACAGCTTTATGATGCAGATGAAAAGTTCTTCAATATTTGCAACAGTATCATTCATAATACGAGGCTCGTGCTATTGTGCTCATTCAAAAATATCCCCAATGAGCATTCTGTTATCTACAACAACATCGTATTACATGGTACAAGCATAGTTCTTCCAAGATCTTTGCAACAGCTTGCCCATCAAATCGTTTATGAAGACCGTAATGGTCCCATGCACAACAAAATATCACACTAATGTCTTGTGACTCCAGATGGACCAAGACATGGAACATCACACCTGTTCTTGCCATGCTTGCCCAGTCAAAAGCAACCCAGAGCATACATACATGTGATATAGGCAGAGCGTTGTCCAGTTTAGTGTATAACAATACATACTCCAACTCCTCTGCCAGATGCCCTATAGACGTGCCTACCAATTGACATCTGTCAACCATTTACCTCTGAAGAACTGTAGTCGTCCTTACACACTGCTATGTAGGTGTGTGTTACTGTTATCAAGTATATCATCTAGAAAATCCTTTATTTGCTAGATATTGTGTTTTCTTCAAACGGTTACCACTACAATTAAACTCAGATAAAGCTCGATATTCATCTCCACTAAATTGAAGCACAAATGTCATACATGGGGTGTCAGGGTAGTGGAATATTGGCCTCAGTCTAATTGCCAAACTGAAAGATTCAACCAGATGTTATTAAAACATTTTTGTGCCATTATTATAGGCAGCTTAAGTTAGGAAGACATTTAACAAAACTGCTTCATCTCTACAGATCAATAAAACATTGTATTGCTCAGTACAGTCCATCTTGGCTTCTCGTAGTAGAGAAACCTGAGTCAAGATACCAAGCATTCATGAAGTGAGATCACAATCCACTTTCACACACCCCAACCTACTCAAGAATGAGAGACATGCAAATTCGAAAGCAAACACTATGTTGATACTCTTCACAAGACAAATTTCTTAACTTTGAACCAGAAAACATTCACCTTCTGGTCCACTAACGTAAAAACAAATGTTTTCATTTATCCAGATTAGTAACCTGTAACTATCAGCTACATCACCAGATTCCAGATACTTATGGGAAACAATGCTGTGAAAGTTATTTGATGTAGTGTCTCCCATGTTAAGCATTGCCATCCCCCAACAGCTAGGACAAGCAGTTTTCATAAAAAGAGGGAAATTGTAAATGTTCAAAAGGAGATAGAGACGTGTATGGTCACAACAACAGAACCATCGCCAAGCCCAAATCAGATTCAAAATCGCGATTCTGTTCACAGTGGAGGGTCAGGCAGGTCAAGGAAGCAGCAACTTAGCTGTAGGACTGTGATTGTTAGAAGAGCAGTGGGAAAACACTCAAATGAAGAAATAATTGCAAACAAATTTAAGTTTGATGTATATATAAAAAAACTCTAGCATAGATAACTAAGAAAAGGAGGAATGTTCTATCTAAAGGAATAATACCCTTATGATAGTAACAACTTATATATGGCAACTTATTACGTAAGTTGCTATCTTAATATATAATCAAACGGTGAGTCAATAATTGTAAAGGCAGAGGTATCAGAGGAGATAGGAGTTAGAGGTAGCATAAACTGAAGGAGACCCAAGGGTTGAAATAGGGAGCATTTCTAAGATCGGTCGTTTTTCAAGATGGCTTACAACCCCTTAGTGACACTGCGATTTTTTTACTGTAATTTCAATACTGTTAATTTTGTGTTCGGACGTTTTGAGAGTCGTCTTGACCGGACAAATGCTTAAAACGATTGGATTTATATCCTACGCCCGGACGTTTATTTCGCCCTTTGAAACCTAATCTGTATTTATCATTCAGTGTTATTCTTTGCAGGCCAAGGAAGATGCAAACCTTGCTAACTTTTTGACCAAGAAAGTCAACTTGTTTTCTTCTTAATTAGTGTTTCTTACCTTATAGAGGGTAACCCTTGGAGCTTTAAGATTTGACAGTATCTGCTAAAGTTCTGTCTTGTAAGCCCCCGTCCTGCGCCCCCCCCCCAGAAAAGAATGCTGTCCACCAAACTACCTAGGTTTTTTCAGAATCCAGAATGCCTCGCTGAACTTTTTCAAGTCCACTTTTAATCCCAAATGGAATATGTTCATTAGACAACTAGCAAAAGGTATTACTAAATAGTACGCATTGAAAAATTGTAGTTAAAAGCATTTTTCGTCAGTCACTGTCCAGACTACAAAATTGCCCGAATAGAACTTGAAAAGGAAAGGATAAAACTTATATCCTGCTGTGATTTTAAAAAGAACCATTTAGAACTGCTCCATTTGTAAACATTGGTATAGGTTTCTTTCCTTCCTTTCATGTTCCATTCAGATGATCTTTTACTCCGCTTTTTGTGATTTCAGTCCATTTTTCTGTTCTGTGCCATAAATATTTTGGAGGAATGAATGTAGAATGTTACTTCATTCAGTCAAATCAGATGAAAAACCGGAGGATCCAACCTAGAGAAAATTTAGGCCCCCTTCCATATGCCCAGTAGTGTATTCATCGTTTGGGAGCATCGTCCTCTTCCTTTAACTGTATTGTTCAATTGGATGAGGTTAATGTCAGTCCTGACCTCCCCTTTTTCTTTCGAAATGACCACCCTGGGAACACTCTAATTGGTAAGTTCATTTCCACCACAGTTAGACCTAATTTAATCAGCGACCGGATTTCCTCTGTAACTAGGGTTAGTAATGGGACAGGCATGCTTCTTGGCATTGTTGGACTCTAAGGCTAAGTCTTAGAGTCTAATGAAATGACATTCTCCCTTTAATTTACTCAGACCCTTGAAAAGAGAAGTCCGAGTTTATGAGGTGCAATTTAATGTTTCCAGCAATACGCAGCTGCTCACTGTCTTCCTTGCCAAGCGAGGTAGATGCCTGTGACAGTACATAAATGGCCCCTTTACGTTCTTAGCCTGAGTTCATGGTTTTAGCCAAAAAATGTTAAGCATGTGATGAGATTTAATCAGGATATTGTAGTAGAAAGCTTGTCCAGGAGAATAGAAGGATTAAGAATGGGAAGTTAGCAGTAGCAAAAGTTGTTGTGGTAGATGTAACTGGTACTTGACCATTGTAAAGATCTTGTCATAGACCTTATAGATGACATGATTCATGGTGGTGAGATTTCATTATACTTGCAAGACATGGTTCATTCGTTATGTACCATAATGTGTAATATTGTTTATGATTTAGTTGGAGTAGATACTGGATTTAGTGACGAGTTTGGGATGAATACTAGTGAAAGTTTAGAGTACAGTACTGAAGTGGCTGTTGTCTGTAGTTGTATGTGAGACCTTGTCAATGTAATTTTGAACCTGGTGCTTTTGAGTTGATCTGTGTAGTACTGGTTATTGGGCGCTTAGAATAGTTGGTGGGGAAGCGTAAAAAGTTGGAAGAGAACATAGAGTGAAAGGTACCAAGTGTATGGTTAGTATGGCAATACTGATATTGTGTCTGCAAGAGAATAATATTAATGCCATTGCAAATTTGCTACAGAGGTGCTGGTAGCAACTCGTTAAAGTAAACTGGAAGCAGTCGTGTTCTTAAAGCTGACAAGAATGAAAGCAACCTCAATAGACCTGAGGCCACCAGAAAAGGTTTTCCAAAGGTGGGGATCTAAAGACATCAATATTGAGTATTGTCAGCAACCAATCTGCATATTAAAAATTATCAATATGCAGCAATTTTGGTTTATGTGAGATGTTCATGGCCCGTGTGCGAAGACAAGCACTTATGATATCAAGAGTAATTAAACCTTGGTAATCGGTCAGATTTTCGGCCCAAATTTTGTACGACATTATTAATGCGTAAGAGAGTTTAACTGCCAATATAAGGGTAGGATGGAGACGTTCAGGGATTTGTCGTGTAGCAGAATTTCCCTTCAATCAGAGGGTAAGGCGTACCATGCTAGAATTGCCATCAGACATGGTACCATGGTTTATCAGTGACAGAGACTGATGTACTGAGGCAGCAGCTCGATTAAATGAGAATAATCAGGTAGATCAATGTGTAATGTCGCCTGTAAAAAATGGAGACTCGTACTTGCAATTGAGATAGGATTCAGATAGCAGAAATTGCACTAGAAAGGTGTTATTTTGTTGAGATGGTTTGGTTAAGTAGAGAGATTTTGTAAAAATATCTGGACGAAGAAATAGAGAAAACTATGCAGCTGTCACAGGGGAACAAAGAAGGAGTGACTTTGAAATATATTGAATCAAATATTTGACAATTGTTTAAGGGTACTGAAACTTGGTTTTGCACAGAATCAGAGTGAGCAATAGATAGCCATTAATAATCTTGTCTAATCTATGTAAAATAGATGTTAAGAGGTCAGTGGTGATGTGAGTAATGGTTTTAGTAAGAGGCTTACTTAAGTTGATACTTATATATACACTTTACTATATTTAATGGTACTTTCCTTGAAGGAGCCTTTTGCAAGGGAGTACTTATAAAATCATGTAGCAACTATGACAGGTTACAGTGAACTAACATTATTTTGAACCGAAAAGAAAGAAGGAGATAATGTGTAGTATGAGAGAATATAATATTTACATGTGTTTATATCTTCCAATAGCATTTTTGTAGACAATTGTACCACAAAATTTCATGAAAAAAAACTATTGCTTAGTAGATTGTTCGTGATTTGTTCGACCTCTGAGTAAATTGAAAGATGTCTAAACTCTGTTTAATTGAGCTTTTGTACAATATTACGTAAGCGTCTATCTAGAATAAACAACTATTGTTTACAGTAGTATTATGACACTTCAAAGGCCATAATGCCAAGGAAATACAATGGTTACTGCAGGTCTTTGTTGCTGTGGCGCTATTGGTTGGTCTGATAACATCTGACGTATGTCTTACAAGTGTTCCTATTTGCACCTTGCTGTGCTTAATTGTGATGGGTCCGGGTCTATTTTGCCAGTTATCACGATCAAAAGCATTTAATTCACTCTCCGCTCAGTTTAAGCAACTTATTAGAAGCTCCCGTCCACTGTATGATTATCATCTACTCTTATATGTTCAAAAGGTTGCATTAAGCAAAAAAAATTCGAATATTTTCGTTTTGACGATGAGTTCCAGTGAACAAGTCAACCCAAGTACATAAGGTGCCATGGCCAGAACAAATAGTGAGGCTGACATGTATACTTTGCCTAGTACCATGTGGAAAATTGTCTTACTCGCCGTAGGTACCGTCTCGTCAAGACAGAGGCTGGGGTTTAACTTCAATGTGATCATGCCGTGAGTCGTTGTATTTTTCTGAACTATGTTTCGAGAGATACTTGCATCATCTTCAAGCTACTGGACTTAGGAATGCATCACTTATTTATATTGTTAGATTGCTGACCTCCGAGGGAGTAAGGATTGAGCTTGTTGGGAAAGTGGTACCACGCCGATATTGTTTACGCTGTGTTTTATTGCTGGAAACCATATTTGTGGGAGATTGTAAGATATGTTGTTAATGTGTTCGTAATAGTGTAGGGAACGTCTTTCATGTGCTGTTCTCCTGTACGTAGGACGGCAGGATCGATAGTAACATTTGTTGCACTTCCAAATAGAGTGGTGATGGCGCTGATGCGGGCTGAGGTTGGGTGGTTTGATGTGTTTGTTGATGTATAAGTGGGTGTGGAATCGTTTTGTAATACCTTCCGAGCCTTCTTTTTTCTCTGGGCACATGACCCGTCCATTCTCCAGTCCACTTTCGTCACCACATCGACAACCTTATGTCTCTGTCATGCCCAGCCTTACCATGAGTTTTCTTGTACTATTCCTGTCTAACAGCTCCACGTCAAACACTTTCTCCATCTTTGTTCTCTTAGTACCAAACAGGATACACGCATTAACTGCCTTTTCATTCTATGCCTCAGAACCTTTTTCACCCTACCAAACTACATCATTTCATCTTGAGCCTATAGCATCATATGAACGGTATAAACTACATGAAGGGTTTGATGATAAAGACGTAGGACGATATCGCGATAATGAATTAGCCGTTACTCTTAATTAAACAAGGAGGATAGCTGATAAGAAGCGGATGGATATGATGGATGATGGACATGAACTAGGATAACCGCGGAAATAAATTTAACATCAGTTAATTTATTAAATGTAACACTAAACTTACTATACGGTGAATTTTGCCCGTATTGAAAACCAGGTAATGAACCCCCTTATACATTTATTCCGACTCTAATCGTTTTTTATCAGTCTGAAACACACAATATCGTCTATAAACATACGTACCTGTAACTTTATCTCGGATCAGGAATGTTTTGAAAACAATTCACCCATTTACAAACCTGCCTTGAAAGACAGTGGATTTGATTTCCATATCCTGTACCTCATACTCTTAGCCAAAGCAATAGAAGAGGCGACATAATCTGTTTTAGCCTACCATTGACTGAAAATGTTATAACTAATGTAGCTAAGGTATTTCTTAGGTTGGGTAATATACAATTCCCGAGCCACTCACCACTCAGAAATGTTTGTAATAGGAACACGGTCAAGGTGAGCTATTCTTTCATGCCAAACTTTTAAAATATTATTAATAGAATAAGAATAATTGCCATCTAGAAGTTCGATGTTTAACTAAGGGTATAGTTGATAGTGCGCAGGTAACACAGACAGTGTCGAGTAATGAAAAGGTATACATTGGCTCTTGTAGTACTGGATTTAAAGTTAAGGAAGGCCTGAGAGTTCCTTATTTGTGTAAATACAGGTTTGAGACTGACCTACCAAAATATATTTGGGGTATAAAAGAGCGTAACATTAAGCACAATATAAGATGTCTATAAGTAGATGTCAGAGAGTCTGATGTGCGAGGAATTGGGACGCAACTTTCACCTATTTTGTTCGTCGTATATTACCTGATCAACGCACTAGTGAAAGCTACAAAGGCTAGGAGAGGAAGAAAGAAATAGAACCAGAAAAAATAGCAGAACTTTATAAAATGTACAATAAAAGTTGATCGAGTGGACGATATCATACTAGTTGGTGATTGCCATATATAATGTCACTTAGGCTAGTTAGCATTAATGGCATAGTTAGATCACATTAATTCCTTAGCTTTTATCACCTAGCTTTGATAATTGGGATGAGTGGCCGGTTTAAAATTAATAATAAAATTAAAGTGGGAGATAATGAAATTGTATGAATAGGGGTGAAACTACGGCACGATGCCATACAGACTCCAAATGACTTTATACAATAGCCGAATCGAGATGATAGCTATTTTTTTTATAATCGTCTCTGAAAAATTATTGTATGAAAGTTTACATAAAAAGGAAAAAGAAAATAGCCTATTACATTTTTTTAATGTTAATTTGTATTGTAACTGGAACATTTACTACAACTACCGACAAGGACTTATATTTTATGTACAGCTCCCATATGCCATATAACTTCAAAATAGCGTTAATCAAGACTTTGATTTACAAAGCATATGGCATATACTTCTTGTATGTAATACAAATCTCGTAAACCACAACTTCCCACAATCGTTGGTCGATAAAATTACTAGAAAACATTTTACGGAAGCTTCACACCAACCACGCCCAGGAGTACAAGAGCAATAATGACATTGTGTTTCATACCCGTTGTTTTGATGTTGATGCTTTTAAATCCGATCTGAAACTTTTAATATCTATTTTAACTAAACAGGATTTGCCAGATGATCCAGGGAACCACATCAAATTACTTTTAAATGACAAACCAAGTAAACTATCAGGCTGCTTCTCTTTCAGACCATTAAAACCTAGACAACCGAGGTGTCATGTCGTGTACCAATACAACTGCAGTGGGGAAGGATGTAAAGGCTCCTACATTGGATACACGACAAACACATTAATTCCTTAGCTTTTATCACCTAGCTTTGATAATTGGGATGAGTGGCCGGTTTAAAATTAATAATAAAATT
>JAAAKL020009671.1:0-14916 GCA_010016065.2 Carybdea cf. marsupialis auct. non (Linnaeus, 1758)
AATTCATCGAGTCTGAAAACAGAAAATAAAATGATGGAGCATTCTTTTTTACTCCTATATAATTTCAAATTAAAAGATAGACTTAAACCAGGGTATGCTATTTTACCTTGAAGTCCTCTTCTAGGGTATGCTTAGCATACCAAGCATACCCCTGGCTACGCCACTGTATTATACCTATTTGTAAGAAAGTTAATGGGTTTTTAAAAGATCATTAGTAGTAAAGCACTGTATAGCACCTGTACTTCACTTATACATAGGAATTGTCAATTGTCAGTAGGTAAACTTTTGGAGATACTTTTTTGTTTACGGGCAGCACTGTAATGAATTGAAATTTAGGAGTTTCGGTCTTAAGTAGGAGATTATATAAGGAGAGTAAGATTGAAAATTCTGGCAACATTAAGGGAATACTTGTCTAGCAGTATCACTAATTGTAATGCTAACATACAATTGCTAAAGATCTGTACGTGAGCTATAAGTAAGAAAGCTACTTTGGTTGTTGAACGCATTTGTATCAAACACGATATCTCTATCGATAGTCAATGTGAAAAAAATACATAGAAATAAGATTACTTTTAAATAGCACTAACTTTCAACCACCCTTCCCTCATTTTCCTTTCCTTTCCCATATGCAGTCTGGCTCCTCTGATTCATTCCTATTTCTTTCCATCAGTGTGATGAGTTTCCAAATGGAATAACTAATCATGGGATGAATTCCCGAAATCTTTGTAGCTGTATCCGCAAGAGACGAAGCCGAGGTGGCTTTCACCGTCTGTAGCCATTCCTGGGAACTGCCCTTCAACAATATCAATTTTTCGAACCCCTGAAATACATAGTACATGGAAATATACTTAGAAGGTTCAATGATCTTGCTAACTACCGGATTGTCTTCTAGCATAGTGCAAAAGCCTTCGATCAAAGCTACGAGTTTATGTGCTGCTCTTTCTGTAACTGAAGGGATGCTACCCAAACTGATGAGAACAGAACTGAACATCTTCTGCTGTTCATATTGGCCAGCTTTACAGTACATCAAAGCTCCTAGAGTTTCTTCTATTACGGCTAAACATGCCTCGGCAATAAATTTATCGTTCGGTAAAAATGTCACTGCGATGCTGGAAAGATAACGCAATCCAGTCTCCATCATTTTCACCACTTTGACATTCTGGTAACATTTCGTAAATAGGCAAGCTTTGATATGCAATAAACAAGTACAAATAGTTGTTCTTAAGACGGATAGATCATCCTCGTCCAACTTACTCATTTTAACTGCTTCCACAGATTTTAAGGACAGCATACCTTTTAAATAAATTGTGTACGAAGAAAGAGTTTCTACAGACCTTAGCAAACATCTCTCATTTTGAACTTCTGCAATGTGTTGTTCATCGCTTTCTTGTTTGTAGATACAGTCTGGAGTCTTAGAACTTTGGCCAGCGTTTAAAGATCTGAGTTTATAATATAAAATCTCCTGCTTTGCCCGCTGTAGTTCCTTCTCAAGTTCTCCTACCCTTTCCTTCTTCCAACTGTTGATACTCGAGTATTTCGACATAAGTAAAATAGCATATTCCTTTCCAGACATGCCTTGGGGTCTTGTACGAATAATTGCTACAGCTAGAGCGACCTTAGTGGTTAAAACGTAACTCCCAACATCATCGAACTCTTTACTTTCATCCATTTTGTTAGAATGGTTTGATAGTTTCGAGTTGAAATTGCGAACTGGACTATGTTATGTCACGTGACGTCAGGGTCGATGAAAACCGCGGGAAATTAAGTTTAAATCAGATAGATATTACTGAATTCTTTCACATAAAACTGAATTTTATTTAGAAATTGCTCACAATAGCAGTAGGAACAGTAACAGCAGCTCTTATTAGATGGTGACATTTCGAAAGGGTTATGTTGCGCAATCAAACCAAAAGTGGGGTGTGTGGGGGATGCACATCTGGGCATTGTGAAATATTTATGGTAGGTAAGGAATGTTGAGGTTACTTTCTGACCATTATCCCATATTGGAATACAAATGTTATACTTATTTCAAAATAGGGCAATAATAATTTGATGTTTTAATAATACTGTAATCACATTGCAACACACCATTAATTAAGAAGATAGCAAGAAGTTTGCAGTCGGTTTTAGAGTTCCTATTGATTATAATTGAAAGTTAAAGATTGTTGAAGTTCATGCATGGTGGTAAAAGGTATTAAAATAAAATTGATGAAGGAAGTTAATTGGTTGCAATCTCCTTACAGCGCTTAGTCACACACGATCTAAGAACCAAATGATTTGTAAATACTGTCATTTTTCTCTTCTAAAGACCACTATGTTTATAGATAAAATTATATCTGGCTCCACTGACCAGCTGGTCATTGTATGTATTTTATATACTGCTTCGATTTTATAACTATCACAAACATTTGCACCGCTTTTACCAGCAAATATATAAGCGGTCAGCAACGTGGATTGATATGGCCGAATCAGCACAATCTTTTAAAGAAAACGAGTTCATATATGGTACTAACTTAACTACGTACTCCTGAGCTTTTCTGCTGAAAGTATTCTGCTCTTTAGAAGTGTTTTCAGCCTAGTGATCCTTGTAGCCAAATTTCTTACAAACCGACGGGGTTTTGGGGAGGGGGACTAAAATCTTTCTGTTAATTTAATAGAAAACTTTATCAAAGCATGCGTGGAGCGTAGAATTAATAGTGCTGGGGTGTTTGAACGAGTAATTGTAGACATTGATTTAGGTCAGGTTGTCCTCTTATTGGTAACATGCAAGCCAATACAACCTGTTCCATGGTCGGGTGGTCGGCGACTAAACCGGCTCCCTCACCTGGCAGATGCCAGGTGAGGAGGGTATGTGAATACCCACCAGCACTAAAAGCAAAAGCTGTCAAAGGGTGGATGAAGTCAAGTGAGTCAACGGCCTTTCACTCCAACTGTGGGTTAAATAGGCTCGCCAACCCGCAGTGCCAAGGGTGGCGGGTATGGCAACACCCCTGGATGACAGACACCAAGGAACAACGGCCCTCAGTCCCCAGCAGCTCAGTAGTCACCTCTCAATGCAGTGGAAGGAGCGACGACAGAGCAGAGGGTGCTAAGAATCTCTGGATCCGAATAGGCTACCACTGGAACCTAAATACAGGAACGTACAACGCGAGAACCCTTGGTCCAGACCATTGCATTACTGAGCTTGAAGATTAAAGATAAAATTTGACATCATTGAAATAGGAGAGGTTAGGAGAAAAGGAGAGAGATGTATCACACTCACTAACAGTGGCAATTACTTTTTCTATAGAGACGACACCACTGCCAATGGAGGTGTTGGCTTTGTGGATCACAGGGACATGATGGGAAATATCACAAGTTTTAGAAGCAAGTCCGACAGAGTAGCACAAATTACTGTCAAGATCAATGGCAAGTACCAACTTAGTATCGTAAAGGCCTACCTGCCAATAGCCAGTTACACAAATGAAGAAGTGGAGGCAGCTTACGACGAAATTGACGACCTCTATTGGGATAGTACAGCTCACTACAAAATTATAATGGACGACTTCAATGCCAAAGTAGGCACAGGAGGACCTGGAGAATCGTGCATAGGAAATTTTGGTTCTGGAAGTAGGAACAATAGAGGTGACACGCTTGTCAACTTCAGCGAGAGACATCAACTAAAAATAATAAACACATTCTTCAAAAAGAGAAGTAGCAGATGTTGGACGTGGACCCAACAGTATCACAAAAAATGAAACAGACTACATATTGACAGAAAAACCACAGATCTTTAAAGATGCCTCCGTCCTCAACAGTTTTAACACTGGCAGCGATCATCGTCTGCTGAGAGCATCACTAGACATTAATACAAATCTAGAGAGGGCAAGTCTAAGAAAATGTGTGAGGAAGTCGAACCCGATGTCTTGTAGGAGAAAACAAGGCAATTCCAGCCTACTGCTCATAATTTACAAGGTGTTTTCTCAAATCATGTTGAAGAGGATGCTACAGGACTCCCACCAACCAAGGGAGCAGGCATAGCTCAGGTCTGGATTCTCTACTACAGATCACTTCCATGTTGTAAGTCAATTGCAAGAAAAGGCAAACGAATATAACATCCCTCTCTGCCTTGACGTTGTGGACTATGAAAAGGCGTTTGATTCTGTTGAATTCACCCCACTCTTCACATCACTAGAAAATCAGGGAGTGAACCCCACTTACATTTGGCTAATCAAGGATCTATATAATGGGGCAATACTGACCCTGAGATTGCACCAAGACAGCAATGAAGTCAGGATGGAGTGGGGAGTGAGGCAAGGTGATAACATCTCACCAAGATTATTCACATCATGCCTACAGGACATAGTAGTAGGCATGGCCCATCGGGGGAGAGGGGCATCAACATTGATGGAGAACACCTCTGCCACCTGGAATTTGCAGACGACATCATCTTAATGGCAAACGCACCAGTAAAACTCGAGAGGATGGTCTCTGACCTTAACACCGGAAGTCTCCCAGTCTGCCTCAAAATACACCTTTGCAAAACCAAGGTGATGTTCAATAAACATGCTACAGCAGCACCAGTTATTGCTGACGGCAAAGTCATAGAAGAGGTGGACAGGTATGTCTACCTTGGCACACTGATAGAGAAAGAAGGCAACCATATTCCAGAAATGATTCTGCTGATAGTTGATTCTGCCGGTGATGACATATGGATGTGAGGGCTCTGAACAACTCAATTATTGACTTACTTAGTGTGGCTCAAAGAAAAATGGAAAGGGTCATGCTAGGCATCACTCTGCAGGACAGAAAAACCAACGCCTGTGTACGCCAACAGACCCAAATAAATGACATTATCCAAACAGTTAAGAGCAGCAAACACCGATGGGCAGGCCATGTTTCACGCCTCTAAAATGATAGATGGACCATCAGGGCAACGGACTGGAACCCAAGGCAATGGCCAAGACCACGAGGGCGACCAAAGAGCAGATGGAGGGATGACTTCACCCAATGCATGGTCCCTGCGTGGCCACAGTTGGCTAGAGAGAGACGCAGATAGAAAGAATCCAGAGAGGGGTTCCTCCAGCAGGAGTAAACAGTAACCCTAAATTTGGATTTGTTTTACAGGTATGTAATTACATGTAAACATTATGCGAAGTTCTTTATAAAACGTCGTACACCGTCGCCGTTGCAATCGTTCCGTGTGCGAGTGTAGGAGTTTTGCCAAAACGAAATCGTGCAATTGTCCATGAAATTTCAAGTCGGGAGATAGTCAGCTATTTTCTTATCTCCTGTGGTGACGAGTTAAAGATAATTTGGTCCTGTGAGAAAGCTGGAAATCTCGGGGCTGGATTCATCATGTGTTTATCCTTGCTCAATTTTTACATTTACACCAATGAGTTCCTACAGTAAGCGACGCAGGACTGAGTCCATCTTCTACCACTTGCCAAATGGGTCCTACATCTGTTGAAATATTGCTCAGGCACAAAAGTAATGTTCGACTTCTATTTAAGGAGGGTCATATCGTACGTGAGGATCCTGCCCTAACAAGAAAGTTCAATTTTTTCCCACTCGCTTATGGCACAGTGGTCGATGACTTCACGGAGTACTCACTAGAGGAACCTGGTGGGGAGGGTGGCTAGCAAAAAAGGTCCATCTATAGGCCTATGAACTCCTCTGGATCAAAGGCCTTTCAAAGATAGTCCTTCATATAGAAAATAGACAGAGAGCAGTTGGGATCTCTACTGCTGCATTTTATCATTCTTGAATCGGATAAAAGGAGCGTGAATAGGAGCTCTGAGCAATATCTAGTGTCAGCTGTTGCACCGGCTAAGGATCTATTATCCATGCGGGGCTGCCTCGAACTTCATCATTCTGTCAAGCGCTGTTCTTGTTGGCCGTCACATATCCGATGCCTTTTCACTTGCACTAACCTGTTACCCACACACTACCCAGCTCTTACCACGTGCCCAAGTATGGGCACCTTATGAACAGTTGTGATAGTCCTGAGCAGTGATGATTCTGACTCCTCTTCTTACAATATGGATTCTTTGGTCCGGTGTTCCGAATGAGAGACTTAAAGCAATCGCTGATACGACCATAACTCAAAAGCGTTAATTCATTTTCAAGCTCTTTGTTCAATGTCTGGGTTTCAGCAGCATAAATAAATAAGTGCTTATTGTATGCGGTCTTAGGTTCAAGTTCTTGTTTGCGCTCTTCATGTTGACGAAATTAGTCTTGGCAATTCCAATCCTCTTCAACGCATTACCACAGCGCACATCGTCTACACTTAATAAACAGGTATTGAAATTGCTTTTCTTATTCGCTATCTATTCCGTCCGCACCATGCCTCATTACTAGCACACGACTTATCTGACATTCATATTCAGTCCATAGATCTTGTTTTTCCTCGTCTTTTTCAACCATCATTTGTAAGTTCACCCAACTGTTTATCACTACTTCTGTATCATCTGCATTCCTTACGTTGTTAACATCCATATTCATGCCTGTACTTAGTCTTTCTATGTGTAAAGAAAAAATTTCTGGGGCGAGAATGCATCACCGCCGTACACCTCCCTCTATTTCGACTTCCGCAGTATAACGTTCAGTGCGAACCAAATATCTAACAGAAAGGGTCATAGAAATGCCTTGTGATATTTATGAATGGTTTAATGACTTCGATAAGCCTTTCATTTGATCGAGTCTTGCCCAAGCCGCTGTTTGAAACCTGTTGATAATCATTTAAAATGTTTGTTGGAATCAAGACACTGCAGGCTGATCAAATGGGAATTTTTGGCGAGTACTTCGATGTTAAACGAGGAAAGAGGCAAGGCTGCATTCTCTCGCCAAACTTGCCCTCACTGCATTCAGAGATACTAATGCGCATTGTCTATCATCATTATCATGCAAAATCATGGTAAACAGTGAAGCTTCAACGCCAGTACACAAGTTTCCATACCTTAGCAGCAAGCATACAACAAGTGCAAATTCTGAGCAAGGAAACTGAGTGACGAATAAGATTGGCTAAAACAGGTTTTTCTATTTTGCAGTAGGCTGTTAACTGCAGTCACAGGAGCAACAGCACCTTATGCTATAAACGGAGATTATATGATTAAAAAATACAAAAAAAATATAAAAACTGCGGCACCAAACTGCTTTCGTGATCATCGTAATCACGTCATCATAGTGTGATGATGTGAATATGTGTAACAGGTAGCTAAGGGCCTAATGGTAGCATGGACTAAGTTTCAAGGTAGGAGCAAAAGCCCCTCCCCCCATCCATTCAGAACTCTAGAAAGGCAGCCTGGGAAAGGGTTGACATGCGTTTTCTCGCCCCTGATTACTTTACTTTTGCGCGGCAACTATTGAGTTGAACCAGGCATTGGGCAGCCCATTTCGAATTTTGTATGATAAAGAAAAGAAAGTCTACTTACATTTATACACACAAAACCGACTATTTGCTAACTATTGAAATAAGTATTGGATTTTTCAACCAATTCTCGGATGTTACTCTCTAATGACTTAGCGACAGAGAGTATTGATTAAGAAGCTATTCAAAAAATCGAGGCATTTATTCAGCGTCAAGCAAACAATTTATGTATGTTTCAGTTACATCAACAATCGCGTATGACTCTCTTTCTACTATCAGGCAGATGACAACTATATAATCTTCAAAAAGTTGAAAATGAGTGGGCAAGAAACTAAATCTAATGTCTTAATATAAAAAGCTGAAAGTTAATATGAAGCTTTTCAAAAAATTACAACTTATCTGCCTGAAAGCTTCATGATGTTGACAGCAAGAAATAAAGGGAAACGTTGCTTTCCTGCTATAAGTTAATTTGCAAAACAGTTGTCAACCATCGTGTACCGGCAAATTTGTACTTCCGGATTTCCTGGCAAAATCAAGAAACAAATATATTTTACAATCCACTTATAGGTACACGAAGTACAATAAACGTACGATCGAATTTTTTAAGACATGAACTTTATACATGATATTGATGTAAAATGAAAATGGCAAAAGATGCGATAAAAAAGATAATAAACATACAACCAAGTTCAAGGCTAGCGATCCAAGACATCCATTTATAATGTCATACAGAAGATGATAACAACACCCCCCGCCCTATAAGTGTGCCATGAAACGTAACATAAATATGAAGTATGTTAAATAATCATAAGGTCATACTTTCTAAGCAGGGTGGAATAGGTGGAGTTATGGGTGGGCCAAAATTGCCCAAATATATTTTATTGCAGTCAAGTTGATAAGGGGCATGGATTGAAATTTGGGGGCTCAGCGTGACGTCATAAATAGATGATACCTTTATCAATTACATTGAATTTTTTACGTTTAAAAGTGACCCAATAAAAAAAGAGCGGCTAATGGCGGAGAAAGAATACGCAAAATAAACAGATACTAAACATCATGACGTACAAACTTGGTCAGTCCCTTTTCACACGGGCGATCGACGACTTGCCTTCCACACCAAACATTGTTATTGTTGATTTTGCTGTAAATACTAAGAACGTAAACGGTAGCGGCATCGGTATCATCGAGATCGTATGCTTCACGAGCCTTACAATTCCGCTAACATCGAACAATTCCAAAGTTAGAATTCGAAAATCATACGAACGAAATCATGGAAAGGTGATTATCTACGTTTCGCGTAGTACCAGAATAAAAGAGATGAGACACAGTGAAAACCTAAATACAAACAAATAGACATGAATTTAGGCTAATAAGTTTAACGTATGATCAAAAAACACTTCTCTAAATATCTACTATGTCCTTGAATTAACATGTCATCTAATCCACAGTCTTGAACAAGCTAGAGCAGAGCTACTTAAAAGCCATGTAACATCGATTGACCTTTTCAAGTCTTGTCACTGATTATGCATTCACAAGGGGTGAAGAGCACAACAAGTGCTAACTAAGAGTCCTTTGCTCAACCCGGATACTTAGCAGGTGAACAGTTGATAATACATACAATGTTTTATAAACACTGAGAAATACATTCTAGCACATCTCCTGTCAACGTAAGTAAATCGAAGGAAGAATCCAACCATTATGATACACTTTGTATCAATAGATTTTCCAGTACAAATTATCGTGCATCCTGTTTCTCTCCTTACTCTTCTGATACAACAATTGGCATCTTCCTTTAAAATGTAATCGGAATATAACCAATTGACAACAGCTCAACCACTGGCAGCCTTGTAATGATCCGGTTGTTAAGAGGTCAGCTGTAAGCATACAGCACTGATCTCTAAAAAGCACTGGATCGAGCATCTCCCATCTCAAAATGAGGTCAGTCTTTGGACGCCATTTGAGTACCCATCAAACAAAGCTTATAAACAATGGCGGACCTTCCCGCGCTATTTTAGCTTATGGGGACTAGTACTCGTGACCACACTGTTTCGCTGTTGGAAACAATGTAAAGGTCGTTCCAGTCTTTTTCTACAAATCAGTGGTCTACCGTACTTAACTCGGCCACTAACAGCCTCGTAATGATCCTGATGTTGTGAGGTCACCACATAAAATTACGTGAAATTTAACGTTCGAAAGTAATTAAAATATGTGAAAAGCAAGCTGCTTGAGTGACTCATAACATTAATAACTTGCGCATACGAGGGAGCGCTTTTCTTTGTATGAAACTTTCGAAGTTCTTCAAGGCATTGCCTTTAACTACATTTTAAACCGAGTAACGTAAAATAAAAGAAACCGCTACAGTAACACTTAAAAAAAGAAAATCTCTGAGATTTTACATAATGTGAAAAAACGTGTGGATGCAAGGCACACCCTTAGATTCAATTAAAACAAATTATTTCTACACAAAAAAAGACAGCACCCGTTAAGTATATCGGAGAAAACAAACAAAACTGAATTTCACCGATATATTAAACAGTCATAATGAAGTACTCTGTTTAACGAATACATCAGGTCCTAAGGTTAGATCCCAGTTCCCGATGACGTTTTCATTAATTTTCATGAAAACTTTGCTTTCAAAATAACAAACAATTTCCTTTCACTATGCCCGGGCGTAAGACTATTTCTTGTTTCCACGGTCACTGTGAGTTTAAATCCTGCTAAAACGTACATATATCTATTTACAACACAGGAGAAATTAGGAACAACAATTTTACCAGCTCAAAAACGTTGGAGAAGTGTCATAATAGACAACGTCTGACTACGCAGCGAAATCACAAACTAATGGGAAGGAGATTCGTGAAAATAGGTGCTGCATTTGTATCAAAAAAATATACAGCGTGAAATACGTGAAAACAGTTTGAACTGCAAGGGGGTGGAGACTATCCTAAGTAGAAAACCAGAACAATGAAAAGGAAAAGCCTAAATGACATTTAAAAAGCGATTAAAAACCTACAATTGATACCCAAGTCCAAAGATCTTATAGAGGAAAAAATCCTTGCTCCTCCAGCTGGCACAGAAACTGAAATGTCTGTGTTGCAAAAACTAAACAAGCATTCGTAATACAGTTCATTGGGAAACGGTCAATTTTCGTTTGATCGTCTTCCTAAAACATAGAAGGTGACTTCTTAACGAAACATAGAGTTGGAATACGTCTATACGAGTACGACTGTTGATTCTTTTAACTTGAATGTGGAAAATGCACACAATAGAACTTGAAGTAAGAGAGTTCATTCAGGATAGACCCACGCTTACGTTAGAGGAGCAATGGAGTGCTGTCAAAATTCCGTTACAACTGTTTGATCCTATTCTTCTTCCTTCAGTTCAGAATCTCATCTAACCGTTGATTATTAACGGTAGGAAAAAGGGACTGGAACTCACAGACCTTGCTCTCGAGCGGTCGCTGCAAATACCAAGTAATGGAGTCCAAGTGATAGTAGATGTATAAAATGTATCAAGCATGAAAACGCTTGAATAGGATCTAAAGCTTCCAAAGCTTAAAACTAAAAAAAAAGCAGCTATTTTGTTGACCAGTAGTATATGGTAGCCCAGAGTGTCCAAGATTACAACAATTTGTCTCTAATTGCTATGATTATGTACTGTTGTGACACAGGGCAATACAACAAGTCTACCGTAAAATATGGATGGATATCACAAACCCATTCTTACGACAAAACTACACCCATATTGCATGGGATTGAATTTATGAGGGTTTGGTAATCAATTTAAAGTGGATGTTTTAACAACTTTCTAAAGACCAATCAAAGAGGCATCTTCTACGGAAAACTAAGCCTTTGCAATTGATACAAGTGATATAGTGCCGCAAGTATCCCCTGGTTTCTACTACTGTATCTGGCTATGCCTCCATTTGAAGAGAATAATTAAAATACACAGGTGATGTAAATTAAAAACTCTCCAAACTGCCATAACTTCAAAACCCAAACAGTTTTCTATCCTGAAGAGAATAACCTCCAGTGGCTTAGGTCATGAAATTTTGCCATCACTCCCCATACAATAAAATGCAGCTGAATACCGCACATATGGCTCTCCAACCTTAAACGCGAAGGCTTACGGGAAACTTGCATAATTAATGCATCACTATCGCCAAAACGTAACTCTCCTTACTAAAAGGGAGGCCAGTTTCAATCACTTTCCTCTTCCGTGCCTCCTGTCACTTATGTAAATGCTTTCATTTAACCTACCTTCAAAACAATACCATCGGTTTAAATCTAATAGTTCTCGCTCGGCGAGAAAATGCTACTCTATCCGAAACGTAGCAAGTCCTACGTCTCACACTGATTAAGAGGCAACTCAGACCGTGACGGCCGCTATCAGGGGCCATAAACAGTTTAACTGACTATGGGAGACTGACATATCTATCGACTACTTCAAAACTGACCAGCAAACATCGTTCTTGTATAGAACATCAGTCAAGCATCACCATTATGCAAACGACAGAAGATTGACTTATCTTTAAGAGTAAGTGAGTCTGCAGCCACGAAATTTCCACACACTGAACATCTTGCGCAATTCTTGTGGAAATACTGCCCATTAAGTTCAAATCTTCCAAACATGTACGAAACTTTTCCACAGACAGCACAGTTCGCAGCGGATGTAGTTGACTCGCCTCCCCTAAGATCGACATCAAGAACTGGGGCAGCACTCGATTGTATCTTCAAACTCCTGGTGGTTTTTACAAAATCTTTATTGGATGTCTCTGTTTCAGCAGGGGAAGATGGGATTTTTAAGCTTTTGGGTTTCTTTGGTATTTCAGGTTTCTTATCGGGCATTGTAAGGGGCTTCGGGGCTAAACTTGGAGCTTGATCATTGTGCTTTTCCTGCAATAAAGAAACAGGACATAGTTACACGTAGCTGTATTGAAGAGAAAATGGCGACAGAAACAGCAACACTACCTTACATTCCTGTTCAATGTCCTTAATTACGAAAGCTGCTTAACTATTGGTAATTTTTCCTTTATTGTGTACACTGGTGTCGGTATTACTTTTAGCAGGGTTTATCCCATTTCGATTCTAATTTGAAGAGTCTTGGTTGATACACAATTTATATGAATGCTAAAAATGTGTAAAATTGAGTCACGAAAGGTAAGATCCAATTCCATTAATTAGTGGATATCGATAAACACTCATGTAGCCACCGTCACATAAATTCTTTGAATAACTATGCCGGTCTGCTTTCATCAGTATCAACAGTTTTCGCTGTTGTCCAAAGCCTTTTCTGAGGTTTACAACTGCAGCAATTTTCTACTCAAGTAGGTAACAGTGTTACCAACACTTTTTTATGGCGCTGATGACAAGAATAGGCATGCCCAAAAGAGTGGCAAAACTGGATTTATACTGAAACGGGAACGAAAAAAGCAGGACACAATGTCATGCGGGGGTGTCGCTGGAGCTTACCCCCACTGTTTTCATTCTAAAACTTTCTTGACACATGTTGGACATTTTCCGATTCTTTTTTACCCTCTTGGACTGCAAGGTTCCTTCTCGGATTCGATGAGAGGCCTTATTGTACTCCGTAGGGCCTGTCTGCAAGTTATGGTTGGAGGTTCGGAAACTTTATGATTCTGGCCTTTCGTATCGTACACGAAACCAAGTCTGTTGACGATCACCACTTTCTTCGCCATTTCCGTAATCTTTCTCACAAGTAACGAGGAGATTGTGACAAACCCACGGCATTGGGTAGTGATGACCCCAAACCCACCTATACAGGGCGATTAATCTCTAAACATCATAGAGCCGTTGGAAGTCTTTCCTCCGAACTCGTGGCACCTTGGTGTTACGAGAAGGGAGCGCCATACCCGGCCATACACAATCGTAACCCCTTCTTTCTTGAATGGTTCCACTGTGGTGTATCGATGTCAAGTTTCCTGTGTTGCTATGCATGTCAATCAAATCCTTTCATTAACCAGTCTTCTTCCCTTCAATGCCACTGGTAACACTAAACGACCATGCTTCTATCCACAATATTTCAATCTCTCCTTAGCAACATTTTACTTCTTTACAGGATCTACATAAAATTGACATGTGATTATACACTTGATGGTCCCCTAACTAAACAGTACTATCGGTCCTGTCCAGGCAAATCCCTATCCCCTTAATGAAGTGTCGAACTTACGAGGGTCAGGGCACAGATATGGAGGTATGCTTGATCTGACGGCGTGTGTTAATAATTGCATTTCACATCCGTTTTAGGTGGGAGGGCTTTTGCCCCGTTTACAAACATATACCTACCCCCAACCAAAATGAATAAGTGATGAAACATTTAAAAGTCTTGAATGCATTAGAACAGTTAGATGGGATTGATGAAACTCAATGGGAGGGTGACTCCACGAACTTAATTGCACGTCCTTGCCGTAACAATTACCAAACCCTCTCATTGAATAAATAGTAGAAGGTCCCCCCAAATCCTTATCCTTTCCTTCTTCAATCTACTGTGAAGTAACTCGAAACACAAAAAGGGATATATTCGTGTAGTTGTAATAATTGAAGATTTTCTCTCTTTCCGAAAACAATCGATACAAGTGAGCATGCCTAGGATACCTTGCAACAAGTACTTCTTGTAAGAATATTAAATCGTCTCTTCCATTTAAATATTGTTCCAGATATTTTGAATGTTAAATTTTTGGAACGCTAAGAACGAGACCATAGTTTGCATACCAAAACAACCATAAGACAATTCTTAATAGCCTTCAAATCTTAGCTGATTTAGTTTACCGTTATCTACCATTAGTTTCAGAACAACATACAATACGTTGATATACTACATTGAATGATTATTGGCTATTAATGACAAATCTCCTTAAAAACTACAAATAAATAAGGTAATGACACCAGTTGTTTGACAGTACAATAGAGCTCTCCATTGCAACATTAGCATCATGAAGCATTTTGATCTTTAAAACGCACAGCCCAAATGAACAGAAAGCATGACCACGAAACCGCTGACCGTAATACGCTGCTCTCATGCAATGCTGTGTTTTCTACACAACTCATACCGCTCAATGAGGCAAAGTGTGAATCGTGAACGCGCTATAAAGTCATAATGTTTACATGTTCAGCCGACAAATCGGTTTGGGTTGGCTCCCCCTTCCCAAAACCCGTCTCCCAAATACGCTCCCTTTTCAGAGACCCCTGAATTTTGACGTTTTCAAATTCAATGTTTGATAGAGCATATGACGTCGGAAAAATCATTTGCCCGCGCAAGTGGATTTCCCACTACATCACAATGGCAACGCAACCAACGAATACTAGAAAACAGAAGCCTGCTTACCATACTCATTTAAATTACGACAAACCAATCATTGAGAGCTGAAAACGGTCTTAGAAAACACTGTTAAATCATCTTAGTTGTTAAAGACGTCGTTTTCCAATTTGATATTATTATCTTATTGGTATAAATGATCTAGCTAACGCAAAATATTAACCAATACGTGTTTTTTCATAGATTGGGGGGGGGGGGGGGGGAGGACCACCTCAGCATATCTTTAAAATAGC
>JAAAKL020009672.1:0-14916 GCA_010016065.2 Carybdea cf. marsupialis auct. non (Linnaeus, 1758)
TGGTCATTTTTCCAACAGTGTTCCGCGATCTCGTGGCTCTTTACTTCTCCTTTTTCAACTGCTTTCTTGTGTTCTTCTTTTTTTTACAACGTAAATCAGCAAATAATCTAAAGTCCAACAGCCTGAAGATGGGAGAAGTATCTCTCGAAATGTAGCTCCGGAAAAGACTACGACTCAAAACATGACAAATGTCTACCATCAATTACTAAGCAAGTTCAATATGAGAGTACCCAACCTTACTTAGCCTAAAATATTGCAAGAAACTAAGGAAACAGTACGTGTTTACGTAATGATGATAATCTGCCTCTCCCTTATTCACGTCTACAATTTAAGATCTGTTTGCTACATCAACAGACCGAATAACTTTTAAGTCGACGCATTTTTGCTGTTATTTTATTCTAAATGGATTTCTCAAGACGTATAAGCCTTATAGCTCTTTAACCGTTTCATAAGTTCCGGGCGACTACTTGCCAAAAAATCACTGTGCTCATACATACAAAGATGAAAACACTTTCTGCACATATAGCAGTGCTAAATTAAATTTGTGTTTTGCTTATTCTTTATTTTAACATGAGACTGCCGTTGATAAGATCTTGACCATACCGACACGTCAAAGAAGTCGATAAGAGCCAAATAAAACAACCACGATGTCTTTTAATTCTGTTCATGATAAGACCACTTACCTCGGAATTGTTTGAGATACTTAACTTTATTTAACGGTATATGCCACAGGAATTTTATATGCTGCTACTAGCGTTTGCAGGGAACTGGTTGATACACGATGAAATACGTTAACCACGGCAAAACGTTTTATCGCAACGTTAACAAGGCAATTTGTGACTGGTATCTACCTAACAACTGTAGTCTAATACTACATATATTATCAACATAAGAATACATCTTACATGTGAAAAACACTGTTGCAGCCGCTTTTCTACCCAATGACCTCGCACGAATTGGTTTGGTTCTCATATCACTAATATCTAGTAAGCACAAGCTATTCCTGTGAAACGTTTTCAACGTCCGGATAAATATCTGTCGTATCTGTTTGAAAATGACATCACAAATCTACACATGGTCTAAACGTTTTATACGTTTATGAGCCATATTCTCCGAATACTGCAATAAAATATCACTATTACAATCTCTACACCACTAATCTGGCCTTTCTTTTTCTACGTGCGCGGAGGCTTAGAAGGAATGTCCATGGGAGGAATGTTATCTGTTAGGCTCCGTCTGGCCGGAGCTTTGGCCAGCAGAGACAGAAGCAACGCAAAACCTTCCATTCCATAAAATCCGTAAGTTACGAAGTCTTTGTAGCCATACTGGATTGTTAACTGTGCTGAGTACACCAATGTTACAGAGCCTATGTTACCTAATACCACCGGCAGCATACTGGCACACCCCTCCCGCACTGGGTAAGCAATCTCTGATAGATGGTCCAGCCCTACTCCTGCGTAGGGATAACTGATAAGCATAACAAAGACATATGATGTTGAAATTATATACAGATTAGCGTCATAATGGACTACTAGAGCAAATTCGATTAAAATAATTGTCGCTAGACCCATTTCAACACATGCTACTTGCTTAAAGTTCTTCCATTTGTCTACCATTAAACTAAGCACGGCGCTACTGAGCATGCTTGCACAGGAGGCAATGAAACCGATCCATCCCCCCAGATTTCCGTTGCAGACAGAATCAATTGGAGGATTGTTTATAAGTAGCTGCGATATAATAGTCTGCGATGTTATGAGAACAGCATAGTTGAACGAATATGCAATGGAAACTTGGATATAGTCTTTATCTCTTAGGAGTTCTACCAGAGAATGCCAAAAAGGCAGTTCTTGTCCCTCTTCCGCCATTTCAGTTCTAAAGGATTCAGATATACTGGGTGGTTTTGGAGGTGCTTCTTCAAAAATTTCAATCGTTATAACAAAGAATACAAGTGATAGAGCTGCTTGGACGATAAACAGATTCCTGATACCATTGGCAGTCTCGACAGGATTTCCAGAATCTGTTATCATACATGCTGACATTACAAATCCACCTGCTACGCCCAAGCTGTCCATAATCATTCCAAATGTGGTAGCAAACGTTCTCTCGTTGCAGGGAAACCAGGTAGCTGCTACCTGAGGTGGACTTATCAATGCAAATATAGTACCAAGAGAAGTTATAAATTGTCCAGCAGCAACAAATGCAAATTGATTTTGAGCTAACCCTCCTATTCGAATCGATGCACCTATTGCATTCAGGCCAGCAAGGATGATGGCTGTTAAACGTAAACCGTACTTTGATACTATAAAAGAGGCTGGAATGGCCAATACAGCAGTACATACAGATGAAAATGTGGTAACAGTACCAACCATAAGAGCACTGACATCATAGTATTTCACAATTGTCGCCGTAACTGAGCTGAGAGAAATCCAGATACAGTTGTTTGTCATGATAAGTAATCCAAACAGCATCAGCATCAGCCATCTTCTCTTATATACTTTAACTTCTGGGTAATTTGAAAGTTGCCTCTGTTCAGTCATCCTGGAAACCTTGCTTCAGGGGAAGTACTGCTTGTTTCGTAGTGAGAGCATGGTATCAAATCCAAACTTTTTGCACCTTCGGAAGATTTGACATTTGCGGTCGAGCACAAGGGTCACTTTTGCTTGCAGTCAAATCCACGAATGCCATACTGTAAAATAATCATACCGTCCCTCACAAAGTGTACTTGCTCAAGAGTAATGGTTCCATACAAATCGGATAGAATCAATTGCTCAGAAAGTATTGTTGTCTATGGCAATTGAAAGAATGCCCTCTGTAAAGACCGCTCCCGTTGCTTACTAATATTTCAATGTTTTTCTTACCAAAGAAATGCGTTGAAGCGAGAAGGTTGGATTGTGCTCTTTTCTCAATTTTATCCAAATCAACACGTACCATTTTGTCCTAGCAAAAGAGCCGTCAACCATAACGTGAATGTCTTGCTGTGTTCATGTGTCAATAAGAATGCTGAGGAAGAATGTCAAGGTGGAAAGAAATGCATAACTTTGTGATGAGGTTGCATCAACTTTAGTTGATCTTCATTATTGTAAGGGAATACCATTTTGAGCTTAAATATATTCTTAAGGCATTCTCTAAGGATATTTCATCGGTATCAGTTTGGGGTAACTGCGACAACAAAAGATACCGATTATGGCATGTACGGGTGCTAGTAAGACGGTGATTATCTAAGTCTACAAAGTAAGGATGATGGTTCCATTGGAATATTTTGTAAAAGAAATATTACCAAGAAATCACCGTGGAGACACCTCTCAACCAAGTTCGGTCCCAACTCTCTCAGGCGTATGCAGCCCACAATCATAAACAAACATCTACTAGGAGCTTGAAGAATTAGCTTAGAAAAGTCTTTGATTCAAGACATGATAGTCCCCAGCATCGATGATAGCAAACTGACTCGACAACTGAATATCTTCAAAATATCATCATGTTTACGCATGAGTGGAAAATTATGTCACTGGAAAATTATCATCATCCATTCGATTCCTAAATTTCAGGTCACCTGAGCCTGGTAAATCTAGATTCTTATTATCATACGAGAAGCACAATTGCGGTGTTCGGGCTTCAAAGTTAGTAGCGTCGTTTATTAAACGATTATGTTTGTTTTAATCTCTACGTAAAGTAAAGCTAAGTAACACCTCCCGGAGCTCTAACTCAAAACTCGTCTTGTACTCAAAGGGTGTCCTTTTCTAAGGAGGCACTATTATAAAGGTGTTAATGTAAAAATTGTATGATGGTGTAAACAACGATGTGTACAGTTTGGGGGCCTGGCACGCATGCCCCTCCGATTCTAACAAATTCCTCTATACAAACCTTTGTAACAAAGTACACAAGACACTGAAAGTTAGGTTATATGCCCTCCTCCCTCGTGAAAAAGAATTGACTTGCTGCGTCCTTGATATGTGTTTTGTATACTCATATAAAAGAATAATAAATTGGCAGGGTCAGAGCAACCATGATGCAAACTGTCAATGTTTACTGTATTTATTTGCGGCAGAATGACCTCTGTTTTCTCATTGTTTAATCTCAGTTTATCCACCAGCATTTAATGCCAGCTAGAAATTGAAAATTGTGAAACGATTATTGTATCAAGGGTCACACAGACAGACGTTGTTGCTATGGGGATAATGTGGGTTTTCCAAACAGTAGTAGAATATCATTTTAGAAAAAAGCCCAAATGCCGATGTGTAAGTTATCTTTACGTGGAAAAAGTATACACACCAATCATGGCCAGAGATCTACAAGGAAGTGCTATCTAACAGTAAAATGAACTATAAAACATCTTCCCCAAGGCTGGGCATAGTAGAGTTGTAGTATGTTATTTAGCATTAAATTGCGCTTGTAATGATACCAACTTTACCTTTATATAAATTTGTTCTAATCACATTAAACAATAAGCTAAAACATTAAGCTAACAATTTTAAAGCAAATTATAAGTACACTGCAGTCACATGGAGTCGTTCTGATGATAGGTATAGTCAAATGGAAGGGAGTTGACATACAGCAGCCTTTCACGTCATGCTTAAGTGGCCTTTTTCCATTATAGCTAAATCCCAATTATTTACCTAGGTAAAGCGAAGTGTAACCGATTCCAAATCTTGCTCAAGAATATTACAGCAGGGCTCTTTCGTGAATAGTTTGAAGACTTTTAGTTAATAGTTTTGAAATGTTCTTTTTGCTATCATAATAGTTTGAATGCATTTTATTTTTTACATTGCCTCTTATTGAAGACCCGTAGGGTAGACAAGTATAGGGCTGCCCAAATATCACGTGTAGCTCTAGCACACTTTGATCAACTCCGATCAGGCCCAATTTTTTCATCATTGTTCTAGGTCCCTAAGTAGCTCTACGTCAAACTTGTACGCAGACGCATCAAAATTTGTTACAGAACACACATCTATACTGCTTTTTTTCTATATAAGACTTTTTTATAAGAATCACGAGTCTCAAATTCATTAAGATTTAAGAATATTTAAGAATCACCCCAAGGCTCATAATATATAACCACAATTTTCAAAAAGCCTTATAATCTAATGTACAGATGACGGTGGTAAATATCAGGCGTTCTTTTGTTTATTTATTTGATTAATGAAAACGCCAAAATATGAAAAAAGACTAAATAAAGAATTGTGAAATTGAACACTGAAAAAATATAAGATTTTAAACTTTTAAGCAATTATTGTTCTGCTCCGCTCCATAAATCACCTTTTCATTTTAAGAGAAATTGAAGAAACATGTAAGAATATCTAAGGGTCATTTTTGAAGAATCATTAAGGATCATAAGGCTTGGGTCGATTTATGTAATTCTTGTATTAAAAAAATTATGTATTTGACGGTACTGTATAAATATAGATGACGTGGATTAAATTGACCAGGTTTCGATACACACGATTCGAAACTTTAGAAGTATTTTGATGTTTATCTTAAACATCAACTTCAAATTTAGATGAACAACTTATATCAACAAGACGAATGCAATGAATGCAAATTTTATCGAACTTTCGACATGTGACGTCATACTTCAGTTCTCAAGAAACTTTCTCAGCGTCCTTGTTTATGCAGTCTTAAACGAGTAAACAACTTTTATCGCATTGGAAACAATGACACTACTGTCGCAAGAAGATGGTCTGTAGGGACAAAACAATGGCTTACCTTGATGTTGTTTTCGTATACTATAAAAAGCAAATATCTTTAGAAATGTTGTAAAGATGTCCAGCGGGTAAAGTTAAGGTAGCTTTGCACAGAAAATCGAAGTCGTGGCACGAATAGCGGCTGCTGATCGAGGTTGGTGAGAGGTCGATGCCAGCAGAGACAATGGAGTAGACATTTTATAACAGAGACATTTTCAATGGATAAGCTCCTCCCACGACGGAGGCTGCTTTCAGCACTGTTGGAAAGTCACTAAGATACAATGGTAGATTTTGTTGCCGAATTTATGTAGTTATGATCGTGAAAAGCCGTGTTGCTAAAAGGTAAGACCCCTTCCATTATCTTGTGGTTTCTTTTGTTACAAAGTTGTTAAGATTCAAAGTTTTCGACTTCTTCCCGCATGTTCTATGCAAGATGAAAACATTACCGTAGTTCGTTGTCCATTAAGATTAAGATTATCTTATATGTATATATACAGCTATGTAAATCAGTATAAGACTTTCTCTAATGAACCAGAGGAACTGACTGTGAAAAAATCAACCCTAACTTTCCTATGCCTCACTATGAATTGAAATGAAAACGAGGACACTTCTAGCCTGAAAGATCCGTATTGCTGCCAACTTTGTTTCCGTGTAAGACCATTTGCAATATAGCGCAGGATTATCATAAAAGCACGAACTTTACTTTGCACATTGGATAACACCACAGGACCCACCCTACCAAATTCCCTCTCTCTATAGCGACCACTTTATCAGAAATGTCATTTACAAATTTGAGACCACTTGCCTACTCTATGACCTATATCTGTCAGAATGACAGACAGCGTTTTGCATTACTTTGCACGCATATATGTGCATTTTTGTATGTTTGCGAAGTATTGTTCTGACCCTCTTGGAAACGTATTCATGCTACTTAAATTGGAACATCGTGTTACTTGAAGATTTCCTTCGGAAAAGACGAAATCTTGTGGATTGTTATAAAATACAAAGTCCTTAAAATCTTTGATGATGCAGACTAAGAATGCAAGGGATTTGAAAGACGTCATTCTATAATGGTTTCCGTACTTTCAAAAGATAAAAGAAGAAAAAGGAAGGGCACGATCAGTAGTCACTATGAACTTTGATTCACCTAGACAAGAGGGTCTTCAAAGGAAATTCTGTCCTGATAAAAGCTGTAAAAGAAATGAATCGAACCCAATCTTGCACTGACAATAGAACAATAACTACAACGGGGCAATTATGGAAAGCACAGCTAGACTGAATGCGCTTACTCGCCATCTGCACCTTTGCTTTTGTTTGCACGATTTTTAAGGTATGAGTCTCATACATAGTACACAATAACCTCTTTCTAGTTTAATGCATGCCACCTAGTATTGGTTGTAACATAAACAGTGATTTATTTAGTGATCTGATCAAAACATGTCGGCTCTGTTGATATTCACTGGTTGACGAATCAAGTCGCTGATGACTATGGATAACATGATGGATGATGATACCAATAAAGGCAAGCAAACCAAAGTTTACGCTTGGAGATGGGTAATTCTCACAGTGTATGGTTTAGTTACGGCGGCTAATGGCTTTCTTTGGATTTCCTTTAGTGCTGCGACTTCAAATATGGTTAAGTACTATCGCGTAAGTGCTATGGCAGTAGACCACACTTCCACTATGTTTTTTGTTACTACAGTTCTCCTATCCCTTCCTGCGGCAATGATTTTGTCTCGATTTGGTCTCATGGTCTCGACAATCATTCCAGCCGCCTGTAATGCAATCGGTGCATCAATTCGAATAGGGGGATTTGCTCGAAATCATTTCATCTTTATAACAATTGGACAGTTTGTTGCCTCTGTGGGTGCAATGTTCATCCTAATCACTGAAGCACGCTTGGCAGCCGTTTGGTTTCCTGCAAATGAAAGAACATTTGCTACAACTTGCGGGTTGACGTTCAGTTTGTTAGGTGTTTCAGCAGGATTTCTGATGTCTACATGTATGATCCCAAGTACAAGTGATATTGAAGAGCTTGGGTATGGCATAAAGAGTATGTTGTATACACAGACATTAATTTGTTTTGTAGTATTCTTTCTCGTCCTCGCACTATTTCGTGAAGCTCCCCCGACGCCTCCTAGCTTATCAGAGTATTTTCGGCCAAAGCTTATAGAAGATGGACAGGATATGCAGTTCTGGGATTCACTATGGGACCTCTTGAGAAATTACAACTACATCTTAGTTACAGTGGCTTACTCATTGAATGATATAGTTGCATTTACGAGCTCGACACTTTTGTCGCAAATTGCTGAGGAAGAGTTTTCTACCAGTGCTTACAGGCCCATGCAAAATCGAAGTGGATGGATTGGCTTTTATGCTACTCTTTCAAGCATATTCAGCACTGTTATTGTAAGTTTCATTCTAGACAAAAACAAGCAATTTAGAAAAGTGGCATGTATTAGTAGTTTAGCTGCCACAGGATCACTGATGGCCTTTGCATTGGCCATTCAATACCAAGTTAACATGTATGCATTAGGTGTATCCTTTGTATTAGTAATGGTTCTTACTACACCTTATGTAGGATCTGGTCTTGATCATGTTGCTGAAATTGGTTACCCTATACAGGAGGGATGTTCTATTATGCCTCCAACAACAATTTCTAAATGTTTCACAGTTGCTGCCATATATTTACTACAACTAGCAATTGATAACGGAAAGAAAGATTATTGTGCGTACATACTTTGTGGAATGGAAGCACTATCATTTCTGTTATCATTCATGGCAGACGAACCAAATTCAAGAAGTGTAACTGATAGCATTCATGCCGGAGTAGATTATTCACTGAGTTAAACCTGGTTTTATCGTTTTAGTTCTTCTTTAATGAGAAAAGCCCAACGGCCTCTTGACCGAATTTTCTATCATTTGGATAATGGAAAAAAAGGCCTCAATCGAGTGCTTGCCAAATTTCATAACAGTGGCAAAATGTCTTTATGCATCCTGTATCCGCTTATTACCTTCCTATTTCTGCTAAGCGTTATGAATACTGTAGCAAAATGTTCTCCTTTCCCTGTGCACTTTTTATTTGATATAGCTATATATATATATTAAAACTGCACGAAATAGCGAAAACATTTTAGTACTGAAAAGCTTTTTTCGTATGACACTCCTCAGAGTACAAAATCATCAGAATTGACATGGAAAGAAATTAATAATAGTTATGCCCAACTGTGTTTTGCAAGGTAGCCAATCAGAGGTCTGACTGCTAGATTGGTGTTGTTTTGATTAATCAGTGTATGTGGAACTAAGTAGTTAGCCGAAAAGGCCCAATGAAAAGTCAAATTCTTTTTGTCTGCAAAGCAACGGTTTTGTTGCTTTGATGTGGACCAGTTCGAGGACGGCTACCTAAAAAGTTTACCTAGCTCTGGCTATTATGCGAAAGCAGTCATCCGTATACAATTTTGGCACAGTCTTGGTTTACAAGCAAGTGCTGCCCTATGGCAGAGTCACATTGTTTAGTAGTACTTTTGGCTTTAGAAATCCGAGGCGGCTTTTTCCTTTTAGGAGCTGATGCTGATTCGTCATATTATACTGAAGCTAACTCAGAGTTTTTAGATTTCCACCGACAACCATTAGCTAGAAAAGTTGCTCCCTATGTTCAGGATACATCCGATTTTCTTAGAAAGCTAAGTAATTTGTCTATGAACTTCGTGGACGCTATATTCTGTACAATTGACGTGGTTGCTTTATATCCTAGAATGCCCCACGACGATGGGCTAGTTGCATTAAGAAAAGCTCTCGAGAGTAGAATTGATAAGTCAGTGTGCACGGAAACGCTCTGTGAACTCGCAGATTTCGTTTTACGTTACAAGTTTTTTGAGCAATAGGTACAAAATTCGCCCCTCCATATGCAATTTTATTTCTTGCGCACTTTGAAAAACAGGCTTTGGAGGGGTACCCTTATCAGCCTTCATGCTGGTACCTTTACATCGATGATATTTTTATGGTCTGGGTACATGGGGAGGACAGACTTAGGGGGTTCTACGACTACCTTTAAACATTTCATGAGTCTATTAAGTTTACATACTTGTTTTCCAATCACCAAATTGACTTTTTAGATGTAAACGTAGCCAAAAAGACCGGCAGAGTTACTACAGACGTGCAAGTAAGACCGACGGATAGTCATCAGTACCTGTATTTTAAGTCATGCCACACTTTTCATATAAAGAAGGCAATCCCATATGGACAGGCACTTAGACTGCAGAAAATTTTCTCTGAAGAGGAAGACTTTAACAGTTGATGTAATGATTTAGTTACTTGGCTCACAGATCGAGGGTACACTGAGCGGGTCATTTATAAGCAGATCGGGAAAGCCAAGTCAGGGGATAGGTCTTCGTTATTGGAACCACCCCAAGAGAGGACCAAAAGTGTATCAAGGGATACATTAGTGTTACCCTACCACGCTGCCCTTAATTCTAGGTTTCACAAAATCGTTAGGGATAATTACGACATCCTCACTATCGACGAGGAACACAAAGCACTTTTTTCAGAGGTTCCTATGGTGGCATTCAGGAGTGCAAAAACACTTAAGGACGTTTTAGTTAGATCGCAAAAAAAGGTAATTGGGGAAAAGGATGCAAAAAGTGCGGTGGCAAAAGGAACTGAAAATTATGTAAAGTCATAAAAGAGGGCACTAATTTTAAGAATAGAGAGGAGTTCAACTAGTTTTAAATTAAACATGGACCACTTGACTGCAACTCTAAATTCGTTGTGTATCTTTTAAGTTGCAAGATATGTAACATGCAGTAAGTAGGCAGCACAACCACCCCTTTTCGACTGCAATTTAACAATTACAAATCCCAGTACGGCAAATTTTGCAACAAGCAAAAGGGGGGAAATGACCCAATTTGCGATAGTACTCCCCCCCATGCTAGTCTGTTTTCTCATTTTTATACCAATGATTTCATGGGGATGGACGATTGGCCGTTTCAACTTATTGACCAAGCGGAATCACAAGAAAATTTGCGCAAAAAAGAATCATTTTGGCAGCATCGCCTTAATGTGTTCACCCCCAATGGTCTGACCGAGAGGGAAGTAAACACCCATAGGTTAAACTTTATTTTAGAGCTTTCTAATGCGGAGACTACATTGCGAGTTTTCGCACGTGGTTAGCAAGGGAGATCCCTTGCTTCGGTCATTTACACCTCAGCTTGGAAGCGAGGCAGTGAAGGATGTTAGAATAGCCTGAATATTTAAATGGCATTGTAATTAATTGTATTAAATATAGTAGTAGCACGAGATTTAAAGGCATGTGTAAATTCCGTACGATTATTTTAGGTATGTTTATTGTTTTTGTGAGCATAAATCCATGCCAGAGATCAACTAATGTAATCCCGATGAAGGAATAAAATTCCGAAAGCTTGATGTAAAGCCCAAGATGTTTCTATTTTTACCTATATATATATATATATATATATATATATATAGATAGATAGATAGATAGTCTCAACGCTCTATTTTGCCCTGATGAGCCCACAAAGGGCGAAGTAGTTCTGTCTGCAGCTTGAGTATATATATATACATATATATAGGTAAAAATAGCTAGTGCAATGGTAGAGTCTTCGTTTTCGGTGTGGGAGATCCTGGGTTCGATCCGGGCCAGCGCCTCAAGCACTTCATGTTTATGAGATCTATACTATGTAGTTCATAACTGCTTGTGTGTCTGCCTGAGTACTTATATATATATAAATATATATATATATATGTATATAGATAAAAATTTTGGGTGGCAACTTTAAGTTCTTTCAAAGCCAGTGACGTAACTACTTCATACGTAAAAATTACCCCAAATGTATAGATAATTGGGCATTTGAGGGCAAAGGGCTTTACAATGACAATAAAACTGATATATGTAGATATGTATGTTATCTTTCAATTGAGAAAAGATACACACAAAGAGTTAGCAAAATACAACTCTGTCTAAATATCTACTGTTTAGATCATCTTCTCCGACATGATACACCTCAACATCCAGAGCAAGTCAGCATGTTTTAATTCTACACCAAAACACATTCAGACAATCACTCTGCAAGCATTGGTGTTTGAGGTATTGCATCAGTATCGAATATACCACATACGTCTCTTTGGGACTGGGTTGAGATCAGTTATCATATCTCCCTAAAGAACATCTGAATCTTTTAAAAACTTTCATTGTCCACTTAAAAGATTCCCTTGCATGATTGAAAATGCTTATCTGTAGGAAAATACGGGTTTACAGGCATTTCCATTTCTGCCACTTCTTGCGGGGAGAACTACGAGAAAATAGGTCCGAAGGAAGGTAAAAAAATTTGCCTATGTCAACGATTACAAAGTCTGAGGTTACATTCAACGCCTTACAAGAAATGGACTTTAGGGGATCTGGTGACTATTCTCCACGCCTTTTTTAGTCCCTTATATTCTGCATATCATTTGCGTCTTTAGAACATTGTTTTACTTTTGCTGTTGTAATTATTACATTAATGTTGACAACGACCAATTGGGCCTCTGTACTAACCTTCTGCAGATTCTTGAGATATCCATGCTTCCATATTAGCTGTGGTCTAACAATTGAACAACCAGCTGCCCACTGCTTTAAGCATCTCCATCATTATCTCGCCACGCGCAGGGGCCTCATCGTTGTTAGTCTCTTCGAACATTTCCACCTTTTTCTCGATGTACTTTATGTATCTATGTTCGAGTGTTCCAATTTACTTCAGTAACTTTTGCACAGACTGCAACTTTACCACGACGGTGACTGCAATCAAACATTTTTGAAGGGTCCTTTTAAAACTAAACTGCTAGCCTCATTACGACTATAATCATTAATCCCCTATTAAGGAAATATATTGCACACTTTGGGATTTGGAATGTTTGGGGATCACCGTGAAATGTTGACACCCTGCCAAATTTGCAACACATCCATGTATAAAGCAGCACTGAGTAAAGCTACGATCGACTAGTGCACGGTCGAAAAATGATGAAGATGACAACAACAATGATGATAGTGATGATGATAATTAAACCTACATGTTACCTTTTACAAGGAGCTATTTGGACAAGCTAATATGGCAAACAAAAAGTTTTGAAAGCCACATTCTGGTTATAAAATGGCGACGGAAGAAAAGCAGGAGGGCATATATTGTAGAATCTCGTGTGTTGTCTTTGTGCTAATCTCACACAGAGAATGTATGATGTAAAACACTTTCCAGTCACTATAGTCTACGCTTTCTGTTACGTCTCATTAATTCTCTAACGATCACGAGATTGTGATGGTTCTTCCTCGTTTATTGATTTGCAAATCTTCCCTCTTATTTCCAATTCACTCCTATTTCTAATTAGCTTACTGAAAGGAAGGTTTTGTAACATTGTAAGAGTTTGAAATTAGAATTCGGTCGATGCAAGATCAGGGAAAATGTGGTTTCTGTGTCTTGGTTGAGCGTTGACATACACTTCCAAGCCTTTACGGAGAAATGAAGCCATTTTATCTGTAACCTGTCCTTGAGTGATTTTAATATCAATCGACGCCCATGATTATCCTAAAGTGATCCGATCAATAGTTCGCAAGGAAACGGTGTCTTATTATAGATGGTACCATTTATGAATGTCTCCACTAAGTTTCTTCAGAGGTAGGGTTGACTGAGTGGCTAGAGCTTTGTGATAACGAGGCTTGAGTCCCTCTGTAATATCTATGGTCAAGGCATGGACTCTACAGTGTTTTACCTCACGAAGGTCTTAAATTGGGGCTTTGATAGTAGTAGTACTCTGCAGTTGGTCATAAATATCTCCAGACCTGTATCAATGTAGACCTGAATTATTCAGCGACAAATAACATATTAACGCCTTTTAGGAAATTACTGTTTTGGCAACATTTCATTTTATTTGAAGACTTCTTCAGGTCTCCATTGGACAGGTAATTATAGAATGGCACTACAGCAAAGTTGGTTGATGGTAATTCTTGGATGAAAACTAAATTTTTTCCCAAGCACTTCAATCTTAATCAAATGTTCAAAAAGCTTGTTTATATTGTAGTCAAAACAATTAAACATAAGGATAAGTACAATAATATGAAAATACACAAATCATCCTGCAAAAGAACACAACCTATAGTAATGGAAATTGTAAGCTATTTGAGGACATGTCTTCAGCCACATCTGACCAGCAAAATTGTTATGATGGCAGGCGTGTAATAATTGGTTTGCCATACTACCTGTCTAACATTTTCCTCATTCATAGCGGCTTCCCTAGCCATCTGGAAAAATGCTATGGGACAGTGGCCATCAAATTATGTTCTTGGGCCTACATCCTTCAGGCGTGGTCATTTTATTGTTCCTAGGCCGCCTTAATTTTTGTCGCCTTAATGGCTTGTTTATTCGATGTTGTGCCTTGCCTACAGCAAATGAGGACATTCCGAAACAAAGAAAAGACAGCTGTGCATAGTGTTGTTGTTTGCATGCTCCTACGTGGTACCTAGCGTACTTACAAGACAAAATGGTTAAGTACTCCAGGCTTGACAACCTCTTAGTCATGTGGCCCGCCAAGAAAAATATTTGGTGACACCTAGAAGTTGCATGAAGTCCACTTATAACTTGACTGAACAAGTCAATCTGAAACTGGTCATCTTTCCAAGATGTAGAATACTAGACACAAGTATAATATGCTTATTCAATTGTTATGGCTTTGATTCGTTTCTTCACGCGCAAGTTATTATACAACCCTGTTGTATGAAACATGAGGTTGTTAAAGCATACCAATTATGTGAACCCGCATTTTGAAATGCCTGGTACAGAATCAATAATAATTCAGATACAGGTGAATAAATCAATAGAGATAAATGCTGTAGTCAGCGCCAGAGCCTTGTAAGCACCATTATTGATAGGCGTGCCAAAGGCATTCAGACCATTCATGGTATTTAGTACATACAACCTGTTTGCGCAGCATTTTTGGTGACTCATCCACCCCCAGTTGGAAATTTCAAAGTGAAACTATCTTTTCTACGCAGGGTTGCCAAGGCGTGGTAACCATGACGTCATTAGCGCAGGATTGGGAATCTCTTTCTTGTAATTCGCATCTGAGTTCATTTCCTTATGTATAAATATATGATAGACCTTGAATATAATCAACATAGTTAATACGGAACTTTCCAGTTAGCCTAAATCTCGCTTTCGAAGTGTTTGAAAGTGAGGCTGAACATGAAAAGTGGGAC
>JAAAKL020009673.1:2923-14916 GCA_010016065.2 Carybdea cf. marsupialis auct. non (Linnaeus, 1758)
GAGGCCGACTGGTGCATGTTGAGGCCGACTGGTGCATGTTGAGGCCGACTGGTGCATGTTGAGGCCGACTGGTGCATGTTGAGGCCGACTGGTGCATAATCAGGCATAAAAGTGGTTTACATTAAACTCCGCCATTGCTAACCACGTTCAGGTCAGCTCATGAATGCTCAAGTACAATACCAATTGGTTTGACGCTATTGGTGCTGATATATTTCCTTTAAAACATTTTGTGTCCCCATCTACATTTAAAATTTGTGAATGTTTTAAGTTCCTGCAGTTACCTTTCGGGCAATTTTTAATTCGATGACCAACAATATTTAACGTAAATAAGATAGAATATATCAAGGTAACTGATAAACATAATATGATGATTGCTGGTATGAAGGTTAGCCGCATAAACTCAAGGATATCACGTGAATTGTTCAAGATTAATGCCTTTTGCCAGATTGTCAACACAATTAGAAATTCCTCAACTGTTTTCATGAATTCTGGCTTTAGATTGTACTTTTAGATTATCACTGTCCACTTTGCATGGAGATGTATTATTATCTAAGGATGATCAGGTCATAAAGAATCCATGAGATACCTTTTCTAGAAGGTTTTATCCACAATACACGGCTGCAGCCCGAACTGACTGAACAATCTTCACACGCCAGAATATGGCGCAAAACTATTGACACGGGAGGAGGGGCGGTAGTTTCCTTGCCATTATCTGCATTAAATCATAGTGGTACAAAACGTTTGACATCATGATTCAAACACGGACACTTTCTTTAACGTGGTTGCCTTTTCACTTGATTGCGTTTCGTAAACAATTTCTTTCGAGTACCATACTTGTACTTTCTGTCGCCAAAAGATATTTCAATCTCTAAACTCATCATAACGCAAACGGGGATTACTGAAGTAAATTTACCCCTCTATATCTCTATAGTTCCATGTGTTTGAAAACATCAGAAACACTTGAAGTATTTTAAGTGTTCAACAAACGTTTCATATGGCAATCAAATCCAATCTTGTTAGATATTTGTTTAACTTCGCTTGACTTGGCTAAAGAAGGAAGTAAAAATCAATGATAATTTAGTTTGGCGTGCTTCTGTTTTCTCTTTTATATGTAGGCGTTGTAGAGTCATTAGGGAACCGGAAAGGCTCACCCATCGATTCTTGATCCCTCTTGGGAAACAAATGACAGAAAAAAAGTCTAACTATAAAGCAGTTGAATGCTTTCCTTGAAAAATTAATCATTTTTGTTCTAACTTTGGGAAATGCGTAGATCTTATAGTTCGCATGAAAAACACAAAGTAGAGACGATTCCTGTTTTGCTGGTAGTGAAAATAGAAATCTTCAGTTGCGGTCTTTGAAAAACTCAAAAACGTAGTGGAGAAATGCATTGTTGAAACTGATAAGAAGGTGCACTATAGTATAAAGAGGAGCTCATAACGGTGAGCAAAGTAGGTGACAGTTTTTTAAACGATTTTATCGGAGAAACTGAAAAAGAGAACGCGAGAGTAATTGTTCCAGAACAAAAGGAAGAAACACGTGCAGCAAAATACTGTTCAAATCTTGTTATCGATGCAGATAAATCCTAACTTTAGAAACTTTAATTTATCTATTTTGCATACGTGATAATTATGCTAATGTATCAATGTATAGACCAATGATAACGTATAATTAGTAAAAAGGTAACGAGAAAGGACACGTCGATATTCAAAGACTGAAACAACAAGAATCTGTATGACGAAACCACTAACAAAATACAACAAAAGTCACATAATACCGTTGCGCGGTAACATCTCTCCACCATCCCACCTCTGTCACCAAAATTTTATCGGGCGCATAAGCATTGTATTAAGTGATAATAACGTATAATAAATAAGGAAGTAACGAGAAAGTAAACGTCCGAACAGCCACTACCAAAATACACAAAAGAATGACGCTAAGTCACATGATACCGCTGCAGGTTAACAATTAAAATCAAAATTATAGCGGTCACATCAATTGCATTTTCAAAAATCTTGTTGTGTCGAACGGAGAGCCGATTTTCGTAATTTTGCGTTACTTGCAGCTGCTTCGGTTAAGAATTGCCGCGTTATCCACCCACAAAGTAATAACTTCAAGACACTTTCTTTCTGTAAACTTTTGTCACAAATCAAAGCTAAATTTGTGGTTTAGAGAAACTAACAATTCAGCGCGCAGAATATGCCTTCAAGTTCGCGGTACGTGTTTCTTATCAAGCACGAAAAAGCGAACATAAAATAAAATAATACTATATACGTTAACTGAGGTGACATTAAATTTATCTATTTGATTAACTTGGTTAGTCAAAATGATTGGAATCGTCATAAACACAATACTAAGCTTACGTGAATGTGCATGGAATGTCATGGCCGTTATTAGATGCAGTAAAATTGGTGTAGATATGATTGTGAGGAGCAGAGACGAGGATGCCATCAGAGTGTTTTATAATGTCTGATGCCATGCTATGAACATGTTCTGTCTAGACAGGTGACCATGACTTTGCATTCAAAACGTAAAGAAATACAGGAGATGGAAGGGAAACATCCCTTTTGCGACCGAGTTATTCATATCAATCCCTGTTATGTATCGCTTCTGGTTATAAATTTATAATGTCACATCTTTGCGAAAAATCTGCTCCTTCTACTCTGTTACCTTTGCATATCAAACCTTTCCTTTCCTTGGTTAATTAGCGGTATCCTTCTCCTTGATTCACGTTGGTGTTAAAAAGTAACTTTCACGTGGACAACCGTTATGAAATGATAGTTACCATGGGAACAACTGGTATTTTGGAGATAGAAGTGATTAAGAAATATTCTTCTGTTAGATTTGTTAAATTTAATAAGATTTGGAAAAGTAGACTCTTAGGGGAGGTGTTACAAAACTGCCTTTATGCAAGGGCAACCTGGTTTGGTCTTTAAATAGTTATAAAGTGTTGCGTAGGGAAGAAAAGGGGATGAAAATAACTGATTTTAAAATTACTTAATCATTACCTTACTCCTTTGGTAAGCACATGTTAGATCCATGATGATTGGTTCTAGTTCAATTGATCAATTCACACTATGTAGAAAGGAAACCTCTTCTATTGTGTAGACCTGGATAATCCGGATTTTCCTGTTGTAAAGTCTACTGCTATGTAATCACGTATTCATTGGTTCATTATGTCATTTGGTGGGTCACGAGGAAGATTCTGATGATGAAACAATGCACACGTTCCTCGTGAAGACTATTCCACGCATACTCTTCCATTCAGGAAAGAATAAATCATCGTATGCATAAGTTTCGTAGTTGTATAAACGTAAATTGTATTGTTGTGGAGATAATACGTATTTAAATTTAATTGGTTGTTATTTCAGTAGAGTTCCTATCAGAGGACGTAACTTGTCAAACGGTTTTATTATTACGTTAGATGGTTCGAGGTTTATTGGAAATTGGAACCCTCTTCTATTTTTAGTGGATTGCGGACGATTCCACGAATCAGCGTTTGCGAGTGTAAATGTATTCAGCGATGCAAACCGATGCCCATCTTTGGAGTAGGAAGAGCTGATTTGGCCACTAGTGAGCGTTGAGAACGAGTCTATCTACAAGCCTCCTTCTGACGGCAGCGGCTACAGTTGTGGCATCATATTTGACCCTCTTTTGGGCATCTCATCTCATGTATTAACCTCTTAGGAAAAACAAAACCGTAAAACTATTTATCAATAAATTGCTCAGTTCATTAAGCAATCTCAACAATTTCTGTGCCGCAGTGAACTCATGCTTCCCCTGGGGATGCCTCTCTGCTTATCAGTAGGTATGATGAGAGATTAATAATTTGGCGACCATAACGGCTCATCTAGCTCCGTTAGTAGAGCATGTCCAGAACTAGACCACCGGTTCGAACCACTCTCCTCATATATACCCCATCTTTAGCCTCGTTTCAATATTCTTCCTGTAAATGATTAATGAATGGAAATCGCGATTCCCAATTACAGCCGATGTCCCCAAATTATCACAGATTCGAGTGCGTAAATGGCGCCTAAGTTGACCTAGGTAAATAGCATAACAGATTTTACATTTTAATTTATAAACAATACTCTATTTGAGAACCTTAAGCCCCACATACACGTTGCAACATGTTGTATCAACATGTTAAACGCAACTCGTTCTGAGGACTCTGTCTTGTTGTCCAACTGGGTTTCACAACTGCGTTTTCGTTTGGAAAAACAACAAAAAAAATTTTATATGTTAGAGACGAGTGGGATAACTGAAACTCAGGTAAGTAGCCCGTTCCCGTCTTAAAAGGTCTACGAAATTCTTTCTTAGCTTCCTTTCCTCCCTCTCTTATGACTCTCATAAATGCATCATCCCTTGGCTGATTTACCCTACCACAACATGTTATGAGCAATAGTGTAAGCTCTTAATCGTACATTCGGTTCCCTGTGCCTGGGTGGTTGCCTTATTTGTCGGTCATATCTAGTTGGGAGTTATTTTTGTGCTCTTGGTGTTTGACTATTTGTCAGACAGTTGGTTGCTATTCGCTGTGTTGTAAGGACCACTGAACATTTGACTGCGCTATTTGCTACCAAGGATACTAACATCGAACTAACATAGGCTCCACGTAAGCCCCGTAGGTATGTAAACCCGGGATATTCGCGTCCCAATTTTAACCATCAACATAAGAATAAAGGAAAATCTGAGAATTTTGATCTATTTGCTGTGTTACTGGCAAAATCGCTGGGAAGTACCCTTTCTTGTTTATGTTGAGATTGAGTTGCGTCACGAATATCCTTGGCTAACATACCTGTGGGCTTACGCGGAGCCTATAAATAGAACCTGTTCTATTATATAATCAGTTGTATCAACATATTGCATGCAACAAAGTTGTATAACTTGGTTCGTTTACATGATGCAACATGTTGGCTGCAACATGTTGTATCGTGTATACCGGGCTTTAAGAATACGATCTTTAAATGGGAAATCATCCTTCAGGCGAAAGTCAGGACGTAAAACAACACGGACATCGACTTATGGAATCGCTACATTTACCAATTTACGTAATTGATGACGTACTTGCAACGAATGGTTACATGTGAACGGTAAGAACAACGTTTCTCTGTTGTCATAAGAAACGTTTGTTAGCTGAATGTCCTCATGCATTTCGTCCTTTATACTTATAAGAGTTTTGTTGATGACAGTTTTGTTCTTTTTAATTGTAGAAACCATGTCAGTTTATTTCTTAATTATCTTAATTCCCGTAATGTCAATATCTATTTTACAGCAGTAGAGAGATGGAATGCGAACATTCTTGGATGTCAAGATTGTTCATGATGGTTCCAGACTGTTGACACCCGTGTACCGAAAACCTAATTTGACAGGCCTCCTCACTAATATTGATAGTTTTATACCTTCTTCCTACCAGAAAGGGTTTGATTTTCTTTCTTCTACATCGTTATTTTACTATCAGTTCTGACTATGAAATTCTCAATTCTGAAATATAGAAGCTTCTTTCGTATTTGTTGAAAATTTGTTATCCGCTTCCTCTGATAGAATTTTGTATCCATTGTTTTCTTGATAAGGAGTTTGAACGTCCCGCAGCTCTTACTGTTCCTAAATGAGTTATATATATGTCTTGGCCGTTCCCAATTCATTTACTTTGATTCATTTCCATCGATCCATCGGTTCCTGGCATTAGCAAGGCGCAAGATTGGCGTTCTAAACATGTTCCAGAGTTGCAGTACATGTTTGCAGTTTATTCAATGTATGGATAAATCATACTGTTGACCTTTTGAATCCCTACCTGAAAATTGTGAAAGGTACATTCAAACCACCGCCACTTCCAGTTTCACAATCACATTCTAGTGACACTGTCACTATTGCAGAACCTGGTCTTGAAATAAACAATTCCTCCTATTGAATCAGCCGGTCACTCGTATGCGTTACCCTACAGATTCTCCTGTCCCGTATTGACCAAAGAGCACATTGCACAAGTATCGTGCAACAAGTGCAGGTTGTACTACAGAAGTCTGAAAAGCAAAGTGGTGCATCAGCGCTCTTGCAAGAGTGGCAACGAAACTGTTGCTCAAGTATCGGATGAACATTTTCCTCGAAGAGTTAGGCCTCGATGTATTGCTGCACGCCGTCAAAGAGATTTACCCTGCATGATGGCAATGCAGGAGATGGAATGGCTCTCCATTGATGATATCAGAGATTATGAGTTTCATAGTCTCTGATGATATGAATGTTGATGGTAGCTTGCATTACATTTCCAGTCTTCAACAGGCATAAGGAACACCAGTGTTTCAGCACACACCCAAACAGATCTGCGATGAGGAAGAACTTCAGAAATGAAGCTTAGTTATCTGCGGTCAGAAACAACGCATTAATTATAGGAAACTGAAAGCTCTTTCACGCCGTTCCTCGTCAGAGTTGCTCAAAGCAGTGGCGAAGACTTACAGGATACAAGGAAATTATCCAATTCTTAACAATATAAACATTATCGTTATTACATGTTCATACATTAGGGTGCCTTTGTGAATAATTTGCATAGTAGCTATTTTTGTAAGGGGGGAGGTGGTCATTGCGTAATGTAACGTAGGGGGATTGATTAGAATAGTGTTACGAATCATTACCAAGGGCGTGGGTGGGTGAAGTTTGCCAAATTTGCCCCTACGTAGTTATTGAACAGTCTCATAGGTAGATTGCGTCGCCACGGAGAGTTGAAGGTCGCCCCATTGGCGACTCTTCGCCAAATCTGGCAATAATGGTTAGTGAATGGGCACTTTAAGTCAATGGCGTAGCCAGTTTCGGAGCTGCAGAACATACTTGATTACAGATCCTTCAATATAAACTTTTGTAACGAACTACACAAGACACTAAAAATAACTAGGAATTGCGTTGAACCCCCCTTCCCCAAACAAAGCTGGCTAGCTACGCCCTTGCTTAAAACTAGCATTGAAAAGAAGTGGGAAAGTATCTTCTCTCCTAACTGGTTTCTATTGATGAGCATAGTAGACACCGATTTGGATGAAAATACTTTGTCCTTACTGTTGTTTCTAAGCAACACACACTTCGCCCTAAAGCATTCAACTACCTGTTCGTCGGTGCATTTACTATATTAGAGGGTGGACCTGTAAGTACCACAACTTCTTATATTTATATACATAAATAGCTGGTTATCTTTCTTATTCAAAAGCAGACGTAATGTAGTATGATTCATATCAATCTACTTCAAGGGGATGACCACAGAGGAAGAAAAAGAGAATTTTCTTTATTGGGACAGGATCTGTTATTTACACGATGTACGATATTATGGGGCAACTTCTTCCATGTAATATCTAGTCATTAGAGAATGTTATACCCTATCTTTTGATAGTGTAATTTTTATATAGTAGTTTCATGTCGGGTTTCGATTTGCGATTGTAAGATTTTCAGTCTTTTCAAGGTGTCCATTCGCGGATTTGAGGGTTGGGGTTGTGTTTCTTGTTCTCCACTTTTAAAAGGTTACGATAACTAAAAAAAGTTTTTATAATCATCAGTTTTACATTCTCTACTTTACCACCGTGAAAATGGCCTAAATTCTAAATTCAAAGTATTATCTGATTGTATCCTTCCCTTACTATTGCACTAAAACAAATTAATAAACTTCAAGAAAAAAATTCAAAATAAATTCTCATTAGAAATAGATCCAAAGTTATAATAAAAATAATAGTCAAGCTATAGACTAGGAGAAATCTTCCGATGGGGAGGAGACAACAACATGTATTTGGAAGAATCTCGTCCGAAATCTAACTCTCGAACTAAGTCAACTAGTATATAGTTTAAACATATTCTTACTAGAAAAACAAATTCCTATTAGAAATAGATCCGAAGTTATAATAAAAATAATAGTCAAGCTATAGACTAGGAGAAATCTTCCGATGGGGAGAAGAAAACAACTCTGCACGACGACCATCCTAATGGCGGCATACGTTAGTGAGGCACGGACTTCACTCAAGGGGCCAACAAAGAAGCGAAGCTTTTGAAATGTGGTGTTATACTATTGACATAAAAGATGAATCTATGGATGTTAAAGCAAATCGGGCATGGATAATCACTTTCGAGTAACATCCTAAAGAGAAAGCTTCCGTTTTCTAGTTTTCTTTGTCACTGAATTGGCTTCAGAGCATTCTCATTGCGAATGTCAATAGGAAAAAAGGAACAGAGGAATACTAGTAAAATCATTTCATAAACGTAACAGTGAAAAGCTTGTCTACGTTTTTACATCCTGCAGACAATAGAAAAAGTATGGCAATTGATTTTGGAAAATGAGATATTGCGAATGGGCGACATTCAAGAAGAATAAAAATATAAATCGTATTCCGTAACAATTACTGTACCACTTCAACTTAAAAACGCACTTATGATTGATGTATCGTTCATCGGACAGAGACAAACTTTTCGGACAACAGGTTTATTCTAACAGACAGTAAAATATTTGTCACCTGCTGAACAGGTCACCATATCAGCCATATGATCAGAGAACATTTGACCAAAGGTCACTACAAAATCGTTACGTATTATCAACAATTAGATGGAGACGAAACTAAGATGTTCTTTATTTTATCTTCACATAATCTGTCTATCTGCTGTAGCTTTGTAGATTTGAATGTGGGTAATGTGCTTCCGTTTTGACAAGTCTTTTTTGTACATTTTCTGGTGTTGTAGTTTGATTAACCACATCTTGATGTTAGGAGAGACCGACTGATCAACGTAGGTTCTTCATAACTCGAAAGATGTTTCTCAAAAACCGCAGCACGACGCCAAAGGTACGTAAGTGGAAATTGCCTGCAGGAGAACTAATTTACTTCCTTCCCTAAATACTTAAATGATCATACTTGTCTTTGTTTCTGTTTTCATTGGCGAATGGTGCATATAGTGCCTAATATATTCTTGTTCACAAACACTCATTCTTCGAATCGCTTAAAATCGAAGACGAAATCCATAAAAAGTAGAGGAGAGCTTCAATTTTTTGACTAATCAAACACGAACCATCTCGGCCTCGTCACAATTTCGATCTAGTTTAAAGCAAAAATATTTACAATAGATGCCCTGTGAGAGGAACTTTACTAAAATAACAACCAATCAAATTCAAATACGTACTGATCCTTAAACAATTCCATTCACGTTCATTCATCTGCGAAACATGTACAAGTGATGAGTAATTTCCGTGTCCTCTCTACCAAATAGAGGCTCCCACGTAAAAAGGTCTCTCAGATATTTTAATTGCTACAATCTTCCGCCTGACCCACAAACTGTTGAAATGATTCATTAAATGCACGTTTACTCCTAAGCAGGTTTCACAACTGGAAAATCCGGACAGATGGTATTTGTTTGTATTAAGGACAGTTGTACCCTTATAGGAACTCTTATGGGGAAGTAGAAACTACCAAAACGCACAAAATTCTCTTTTGTGCGTAGGCCTACCTCTTTTGCGTAACTTTCGAGGTTCTTAGATGAATAGAAACATTACTCCCACTTGCTACAAAAGGTTGAGCTTGTTTGCTACTTGGTAAATACGTAGAAGTCACTTAAAATAAGATTTTTTAGCAAAGGTCTCAATATCATCAAACTTGTCATATTCCTAAATAGTATTAACAGTAATAATAATAGTAATAAAGCCAACAATATTTATTCTGTTTGTTTTAAGACACATTATTTATTTATCTTATTTATGTTCCAGAGGATAGACCTACAGACGGAAAGGGGTCCGAAATAACCAATGGAATCTAATCGCCGTATTTTTAGTGCGTCTTCTGTCTGGAGATAACACTTGTGAGAGTGACATATGCATTTAAACATTAGACATGTAATGTTTCAGAAGTAAATGATATGGTGACCGGTGTTGTAAACTTGGTCAGAATACTATCAGTGAAGACAGTCAGTGGTTCATAAACCGTAAGAATCTATTTACACGTCACAAATCATTCCTTTCTATCATACAATTCTAATCGTCTAATCCTCCTTTTCTCCTGATTACAATATTACTTATACAAGTGTATGGAGCCTGGAGCTAATGTCACGTGACTCCACATATAACCATATTTAGAGCAATAAAACGTTTACAACACTGGGTCCTAACGTAAGGATCCAAGGAATATTAACAGTTTTGACCATAGATTCTTGAGCTTCAAACGCCTCTAGTTTAAACACTATACACACTATAGGTCTGTAATTTTGGGAAACAGCCTCTTTCAGACTTGCCTTTCAATATCTGAAGTCAAATCTTACTTTTTTTCAAAACTTTTGATTTGTGACGTCATCACTTCCCCTCCGCATTGTGTTGGCACAACATTTTGCACTATGAGTCCTTTGCTTTCATTCACGTATAGTAACTACAGATCATACCCTAAGATAACAGCTTCAGATTTAAGTATACTAACACTTTTCGACTCAGTTGATGCCCTAGATGGTAGATATTTATCATGTCGTGAGTCGTAGTCTTTTTCTGAGCTACATTTCAACACACTTGATGCCCGAGATGGTAGATATTTATCATGTCGTGAGTCGTAGTCTTTTTCTGGGCTATTTTTCAACTCAATTGATGCCCTAGATGGTAGATATTTATCATGTCGTGAGTCGTAGTCTTTTTCTGAGCTACGATTCGAGCTATACTAACATATACTAACACTTTTCGACTCAATTGATGCCCTAGATGGTAGATATTTATCATGTCGTGAGTCGTAGTCTTTTTCTGAGCTACGTTTCGAGACGTACTTCTCCCATCTTCAGGCTAATGGACTCTGGAACTTTTCTCTAAATGACAACACAACAGACACAAAATAGGCACGATGCCACCTCTACAACAGGTTTCATCCATACAACAAAAAATGAAGCAAAAAGTTTTAGTTTGCTCTTAGTTAAGCCTGAGCTTCAAACTACGACAGGAATGTCCATTCGACAAATATATCTAAATAACATTTCCACTTTAATAGGCCGCTAACTCGAAAAGTCTTAAGTTTCGTAGACCTGTATATTATAAGATGTCTTTTGATAACTTCATGTATTGACGGTTTCCAAATTAGTGATTCACTGCATTTTCGGCAGTGACAATGTTGGACCGACAAAGGAAAGGAGTGGACGGGGATCAGAATATTAAAGGTTGTTAAAAGGTCAGAAAGAGGTCGGAATCGAGCATGTTTCTACTTCAGGGAACGACAGCTTACCGCCTCCAAAGACTGCATACCGCCGTCGGCCCCCAAACAATGTTATGCTATACTACGCGTCTGATATCCCAATTTTATATACATGACGACTTTTTCTCATTTGGTATGTCGTATAGGAAATGCCTAAGATGGTTAAAAAATGTTCGCCCACAGATAGATTATATTTATCCACCGCATGCTGGACATTTTGCTTAAGATGTTTAAGAGGTCACTTATTGTGACATCTGTTCGCCAAGCCGATCCCAAGCGGTCCAGCCTTATGAGTCAAGACGTTGCCAACCCAAGACGACAGAGAAAGAACATTCTATGGTTTTTGAGTCAACCTATGATTGAAGTCTTCTCTCAAATCCACTCAACCAGGATGACGTCATGGAACTGGACTAGGAAGTTAGTAGTATTTGGAAGATTTCGTATTATACTGCGTTAAAGATGTTGTTATGAGTGAGCACTTGCCACTTCACAAACAATGGGAAGATTGATCTTTAATCTAACATGTTATGGGTTTTTGGGCATAGGTCAGTTTTTACCCAACCATCGGAATATATCATCTGATATAGGGGATGACTTACAATTGTTTCCAAGTGTATAGTGTAAGGAGAGTTGTAGTGAATAGCTAGTGGGGGGCTAAAGTTGGAAGGGTTGTAGTAAATCGCTAGTAGGGGGGGCTAAAGTTGGAAAGGTTGTAGTGAATAGCTAGTGGGGGGGCTAAAGTTGGAAGGGTTGTAGTGAATAGCTGGTGGGGGGGCTAAAGTTGGAAGGGTTGTAGTGAATAGCTAGTGAGGGGGCTAAAGTTGGAAG
>JAAAKL020009674.1:0-14916 GCA_010016065.2 Carybdea cf. marsupialis auct. non (Linnaeus, 1758)
AGAGTTCATTCCAGAGATGCCGATACCCGTTCCTTTCCATTGAGGGTACGGTCAAATTTAATAAAAGTACTGTCTTTTCAAATTTCACTGGAAGCGATTGGAACTTCCTATGAGCCAGATTTGTATCATTGTCTGAAAGATACGTCAGCATTACTATTCGCTAAAGGACTCTGGGTATTCCCGTTTATGTCCACCTTTCGCAAGGTAAAGAAATCATACTTTTTACGCAAAAAAATAACATGCGACATGAAAGAGCACGTCTGTACTTCCCTCACCCAAGCCCGTTCTTCTGTTACACTATTTATTCGGATATAAAACCTGAGGCCGAGAACCCAGGGGACTGTATGAATGGTTGAAACCTCAATGAAAAGTGTACTTTCAAATAACATAAATGTTAAAATTAATTCAACAGTGGGTGTATAAGTGAGGGAAAAGCTGAATGGAGAGGGTCAATAAATTGATGAAAAACTGGAACTTCCAAAAAAAATAGTTCATACTAAAATTGCCAAATCCTGTTCCAGATCTTCCTCATTTTTTGTTAATGTCTAAATTGTCATCTTCTTCACCATCCTTATCCATTAAGAAGTTAACATCCATTTCGTCATTAATATCTGAACCAGTTACTTCTTTTGAGTTATATAAACAGTTCAAGGGACTCAGATATTTTGAAATAGAATCTGAAATTTTTGCTACGTTCAAAATGGGTACAGTTTTGGAGTACTGATCTCGTTTTTCTTAATTGAATTCATACAAGTGCCAACATCAATTATCAATGAGTGTGCTACATAACGAGCCTTACGCAACAACTCGCCTTCGCGCCCACTCGCCCACGCGCCTGCGTGCCTTTATTCGGGTGCGCCGAAGCCGATAACTCCTGTCGAAGACGATATCTCCTAAAGATAGGTTGGGAAAATATAAACTTTATATCAGTAGAGAGCGCAGAAGATAAGCTATCAAGTCTATAAAAGGTGCGTCGTCTTTGCAAAAGGTGCGTCGTCTTTGCAAAAGGTGCGTCAAATTTCCAGAGGTCGTGTCATATTTTCAAAGGCGCGTACAAATTTAGGACGCGTGGGCGCCGATGCGCGAACACAGTTCAGAAAGGCGCGGCGGCGCGCGTAAGGCGCGTCATCTTGCACACTAGTGAGCACCTCGGAGGCACACAATTGATCTTGGGTGCGCTAAATGACGCGCCTTACGCGTACGGAAGTGTTATACATGATTTTGAAAGAGGAAGAAGTATTTGAGGGGAGCTCTTATTTGAGAGGAAAAGCATAATAGAACCTTTAAAGTAACCATCTTAGAGAAAACTTTATTAAAAATACAAGGGTAAAATGGTTGACACGACGTTTCGATACCATCGGGATGTCATTATAAAGTGATACTAAAGAAATATGCAGCCGCTACCAATTCACTAAGATAACAATGGTCACAACTGACTAAAGGCGTTCAATAGATTCCCAAGGAATTATACAAATAATTTAGCCTTGATCGAACCCGTTTGAACATTCAGCGTAGGCATGCTCTCTTTCACGCAGAGCATCTCGTAAACGTGGCATTTTAGAGCACAAGCGGTATTTACTGTAATAACGAAATAGTATAGGAATCGGCATGGTCATACATTTAAATTTCATATTCACCTGACCAAATTGCTTGAAACTAAACATTTTCAAACCTTTCCCACACAATCACATTTCTTGATTGGGTAACATGCCTCATGTTCTTCATTCTGATGTCCATTAGCGTAACCTTGCTCCTTATAAAAACCAAATGGCTTGTTTGTAATTTTCCATGCTCAAACTATACAATCATCTGTAAAGCAAACATGAATAATTGTAAATGCCCTGAAAAACTTTATTTGGATAGTCAGAGAAATTTTTTGACAATTTTTAGTCAGGCTCAGCTTGTCTAGCCTGCCTTCTGACTTGCAACTGGCCGAATGTAGCTTAGGTCACAAACACCAGGGGTTGCACTGCAGAAGTACAGTTTGGTCTAAATGTTCAGATATTATTGACAAGGTATCCTGGGACAGAACGGTATCTTTGCAAGTTCCGCTGCAGGTTTCTCTACGTCACAATACTCACACAAGTTAGTTCTTTAGACGCCCTTTGATAAATTGACGAATGCTATGCATCGGGGACTCTGTCAAGCGGTCTTCTATTATGACTCTACTCACATTGAACTGAGAAATTCAAGCCACTGCATTGTTTTGAATAAACAAAGGTGGCTTAAAAATGCCGAACTGTTTGTAAGAGACATCACTTTTGGAATCATCCTATAACTTTTCAGGATTCACCATGCCAGTTATTGTCTGATGATATTATTTCATAGAAGTTTTTGATAAACAAAGTTTAATTGTTTGTTGATAAAGGTAGGAGCGCAACCAAACGTTCAACCCACAGTTTTATCAGTTACTTGAAGAAATTTTTCCTCGTTGGTATTTTAGGATGGAGAACTTTGTTGGCATTGAAAACACGTGAACTCTGATGACACATGACGGTTTGTAGAGGGTGGCATTAGGTTGAGTTACGTCATAAGTAAGCCAAAGAAACCAATCAAAATAGTTTCAAAGCTGCCTTGTGATGTAGATGCGCGAAGTTTAAAAATTATGTCCAGAGGATAGGGAAGTATTTAATGTCTTGTGAAAATATGTCTGTCAAATGACGATATTTCAACCAATTTTTGAATCATTGGTTAATGAATCTTTAGCATCTCATGCGGACGAAGTAGTGGAAGGCAAAGAAGAAATGCTTAAGTGGAACAAAGGGCAGTAATGTTAGGATTTTATGGGCTTCTTTCAATGCCAGACTTCTTACAAAAATGCGCACACAATTATTCCTCGCTAGTCCCAGTTCTCCAGCATAAGCGCTCAGACTCTCGGAATGGGATCTACTAAGGAAGAATTCCAATTAAACTTCACACTGGTAAGTGCTTGTTAAATTTTTAAATTCTTGCGCGTAGTGGCCTATTTTTATGTCAGCCTAATGGTCATTTTTATGTCATGGAAGACAACTTCAGTATTTTTGTCTGCATGAAGGTTTGATCTGCTACTACTGTCTCATGGATTTATTTTAAGAGCCAACTCCTTATGTCACCAAAGTCATATTGGTCCTCGATATGTGTTCCCTGACTCGCTGGTCAACCGAAGTGATGTATCCATGACACAGGAGCCATACCAAGTATGCAGTTGGTTGTCTGCTAAAATACAGAGAAATTGGTTGAAGCGAAGTCAAATCTGTGCACTATCAGATTGCCAGACCACCTCAGTACATTTTTTACTTTCATAGATCTTACAGTAGATGTTGTATCCATATTATGGAAGGAACGTAATGCACGGCTCAGGGGGTGGATTACATGAGGCTGTGTTTGCACAAGAGACGCCCCAAGTATTTCGCGAGCCTCAAATTTGCAGCCACCTCTCGTATTTATACTGTGCCAATCATGAGACATTTGGCCCTCCCGTTCTGACGAACTGCTTAACCGTCTGTCCTTTTGTCTCGGAAATACGCTTATGTCACAGATAAGCAGTTATCTAATTCTGATTTCCTTTTTAACCGTGGATTAAAAATAGAAATGAAACCATCAGTATGTTTGATAATCCACGGAGAAGTTAGAAAACTGTATCTATTATAAATTTCCTTAGCTTTTGGCGTACCCCTTACTCTGGTAGAATCATCTTGAAGAATTACACACAAATCTTGATGTTGACACTTGGATGTGCACTGATCGATATAGCTACATGGTAAGTGTTCAGGTATGGAAGGTTTGACAATCCATTAAAAATCAATCATAACATAAAGTTATCACGGCTCACACGACTCCCCTTGTGAAAAAATATGGCGAAATGACAGTCACGCGTGCCTAGCCGATCCTCAAATTTGGATGTCTAACCGTGCGGATACAAGTGGCTAGAAAGGCCCATCTCACCCAAAATGTTTAGCATGTACACTGCCTGTGACTGTCACCGTTCACGCTGATAATACAGAGCTAATCGCTTTGAAACTGCATGAGCGTTCGATACAAAAATCTTTTATTTGGCATTTGCTTATGAAGTAAACCATCTGATGCTACCAGTAAGCTCCACCTGGTTCTCTTTCTCACTTTTTTGGCATTTGTGGCTTTTATGACAAACCAGACATTATAAAAGCACGTGCAGAGCAACTCTGAAATTACTGTAGCTGCACAGGCAAATGAAATGATACATTTGATGACTTCACATGATCGTGTAAACTTGCTCATAAATCTCTTAAGGAATTTGCTAAACTTTGGCGATTAATACTTTATACTAGTAGTTTAATGATAATTGGTTGTATTTAATTCTCCACAGATTGAAAAGCTATTTAAAAATATGACATCATCAAAATTGTTAAAAATGTCACAGCTGGCACTTTTGATGTCCAGCGGTTGTTTCTGTGAAATGCTTAGCATCTACAAAGTTTGTGAATTTGTGATTGGTGAATATTACTTCCTTTGCAACTGCAGGTTTTCAGAGATTCATTTCACTGAAATTTCCTCATGCCAACCAACACAACAAGGGGCGTGTTAGAGCCATCCTGATGAGAGGTGGGGTCCAAATCGAGGTTTCCATCAAAAATCAGATATTTGGACTCGATATATTAAATTCCATTAAAGCTTGTCTTCAACAAATAGATACTGACTTTTGGAATTTTGAATACCGTAGCATCGTATTTAATAGACATCGAATCTCCTTGAAATTGAAAGAGAGTCCTTCCTTTGTACCAATAGTAACTTGATGACAAATTTATTATTCTAGGGAGCCAAATTCCCTCTGCTTTGTCATAAAGGATGCTTTGTCAAAATGGCATAATCATGCCAGGATTTCCGGGTTTTACAGGTAAGTTGTGAACCCTGAATTCAATCAAAGGTTGTAGGGATGGATGAACGAGTGGATCCATGCCCAATATTGGTTGATGGGAACAGGCCTATGAATGCCAATGACCCTACTAAATTCTGCCACATACGAGATTTACTCCGAGGGAAAAAAAATACAAGGCTAAAGTGCCTGTTTACCATTCCTCAATCTTTCTACAGACATTTGCGCCTATATGGATATCTTTGTGTAAGGATGGGTCACCTCAAGATGGCATCAATTACTCAATTTTGGAATGAGAAGCGTTTGCACCGGGCGTAAGCACATTAATCTACTCCAACAATAACAAGGCTGGTTGATAGTCAACGTCCACGTTTTCCTATCGTGAACCTCACTGTGAACTAAGTAAGTATTTAATGAATTGTGACATCTGTTCATGGATCATAAAAACATTGGTATGATTCTGTATTATCTGTTATGATGACATCATGTGCAAGCAAATGGATGGAGTTGTGATGGACCCTCCCTAGGCCCCATGTTAGCCAATATATTCGTAGGTTCTTAAGAACAGATGCCTCTCTGTAGTAGAAGAATTAGGGTCAAAGCATAATGCCGCTTCGAGGATGACGCGTCTCTTTTCAGAAAGAGGGATATTGTAAATCTTTTGCCAGATATTTAAATGGTGTGCATCCATCTCTTAGGTACACGGAGGAGCGACAGTTAGAGTCCCACTTGTCAGTTCTTGATGTGTCAATGTCACTCGGCAAAAGAAACATTCATACCGCTGTGTACCGGCAACCAACCCTCTCTGAAGTAAAGTATACGTAAATTGGTGGGTTTTTTTAGCAATCTCACATTGTACCTCTTGATAAGCAGAGAGGCATCGCTTTTCTTTTAATCCAGCAGCCAGAAACTATCTCTTATCAGATTGTTCGTTACTGGGGCCATTGCTAGTTACTACTTTCATAAAAATGCACTTGTAGCAACTATACCCGGGTGACAGAAACTGCGTTAACGATGGCGTTTGTGTAGAGAGTCCGGAGAAACGTTTCTTTTAGGTCTTACTCTTATTTCTCTCCCTGATTATTCATAATTCCTTCCTCACCCCGCTTTAGCACCTCCCATTATCCTACAAACCTGATCAGATCGTTTGTTACTAGGGCCACTCCTATATATTCCCCGCACCTAGTGAGTGAAGAACTCGACAAGCTGCGGAGCATATTTAGGTCCAACGGTTACCCAGATCCTATCATAAGTTCTGTTTTGATATTGTTTGGAAGGAGAGTAAAGATCATAAGGTATTTGGACTTAAACATTGTCCTGTATACCTTCAATTGCCATAGCTAGATTCGACAATCTATTCGTACTGCGAAGATTGTCAATTTTGTCACAAATTGCTATAAGACAGTTAAGCCATGTATTGTATTTCGTAGTTGTGAGCTACAGGCCTCATCGTTCAAGGACCGCCTACCCATCTGTAATGTAAGTGATGTCGTATATTCTTATCAGTGTCAATGCGATGTTGAATACGTAGGTAGAACGAGCCCACGCCTTATAGTATAGAAAGTATAGCAACATGCCCCTGCTATTGTCAGAAACAACCCTCCAACGCGTCGCAGATACAGAAGGCAGAACAACAGCAGCATCGCTCTTTCCGTATTTCTTCCCCCTTTTTACGATTCCAAGTATATATAAAACCTGTTATTGTACACTTTAATCGAGTCCAACGTGCATCTTTGGCGAGTGTTTCTGAAAAAGCTTTCATATCTTATTAAGCCGGTAATTATTGGCAATTCTTATGTTTTGTAGTACAGAGACGACGGAACCGGTACGCCAGCTACGGCACTTGCCGTACCGAATATGTAGCCTTTCGACAGTCTTTCATGCATGAAGTCGGTTCTTGGCTAATAAAAACGCAAATCGATAGTGACAAATCTGATTTGATATCAGCGACTGTTTCATACGATTCCGGAAAATGCAATGAGACTAAAGAGGGCATATACTTTCCTGAAAAGTGTTAAAATTTAAGTGCAGTATACATTTACATCAGCAAGAATGTTCTCAGATCGAAAATTCTAGCAACAAGCGCCTCCTAATGCATGCCCGAAGATGCCTCCTTCAAAGCCACCACCCCAACTAGTTAACACTTCCATAAAAAAGGGTGGTAGCAGCTGCACCCACGAGTGACAGAAACTGCGTTAACAATGGCCGCGTTTCGGTTGCAGCAGTACTTGCAAGAGAGTAAATTCGTTGCTGATGCAGCTGCACATTCTTACGGGAATAAATGCTTACGGCACTGCTTGCACCCATATGCACCCACATGGCACAGTTCATGCCTTGGAAGGAAGTACTAACGGAGGCCACTAGGTATACTGCATCCCGTATTGTACAATGTATAAGCCGAGTAGGGTTTTCGAAGTGATTTTTCGCTGCCTAAAACCTGCCTCGGCCGATATACTGACTACGGAATGTTGAACGTCAATAAAGCTTCAAATTACCCCTCAAGGAAGCTCTGATCAATGATAATAGGCAAAAAACCGAGAGACCTCGGGTCCTCAAGAACGGTATCTTCAACTTGCATGCCACCCTAAAATCCCGCAAGTAAAAACAGAAGTCTCTCTTGTCGCATTTGTATCAACAACTACTCGTGTCTTGATTATCCAAAAATAATCCTTTCGCACAATGTTGATAAAAATATTTTTGTTTTGGGAATCAAAACTAACTGTTTATCACAAGGTTATGAACAAGCGCTCGTGTTCTTACGCTCTTGCAAGACTACGCCACTTATGACGGTAACCCTTTTTATTGACCTGGTGCTTAGAAATTGCTCCTTTTATTGTCCCATAAGTGGAGCCGGTCTCTAAAAAAGCGCTACCCAGCAAAAAATGGCTTTAACACTAAATAATATGAACTAAATCTTAACCATGAGAAGAGGTGCCGCTTCCGAAGTTACGCAATGAATGGTCCGAACCCCCGACAAAATGACGTCATAAAGAGCAACAAAACAAAAAAAAGGACTGGTCTTCATCTGATATATAAATTGTTAGTATCACCAAACTATCAGTATTACTAGCTCCATTTAAATACACCTGACGCACAAAAAATTACTTTACAATCTCTAAATATGATGACAGCAACAATGATGTAAAGATGCGTCCTATTCCTTGGTAAACAAAGTACGGACAGTCCGTTTCGTAAAATAAAGCAAAGTCTCCACATGGCGACATTACATTCTAACTTCGAACGTACCACATGCGAATCGGTTGGAGTGATTCACAGAAGCGTTCCGGATTAGCTAGAGGATTTGGGAGTATCCGCAAAAAGCAGGTTTTTACAGTTCACTGATGGTTTCAGTTCCAGATGGACGCTATTTATGCAAGATACAAGTAATGGGAACGAAACTGGTAGTGAGACCACCCCTATTTCGATCTAGTCTACTTCGTAGGTCATAGCAAGCAGGTCATCCTAAGTTCTTCACTTATTAGCAGCACAAACTAGTTGGTGTTCTGGACCACGTTACTCCTCAATTCTAAGTTAAACCGAATAGAAAAGAAGTTCAAAAGTTAAACTTGGGCGATCATTGAGATAAAAATGAAGTAAATTTGACTCAAAAACCAAGATGTACTGTTGATAATCAATCGTATCTGCAAAAAGCTCTTATGAGATCGAAGTACCTTTTCCCTTCTCATAGAACTGGAGGCCGCGACTTGCAAGCATTGCTACTACTAAGAAGTGCTAGCTAGCACTGCAGTTATTATGAACATCGCTTTGATTCAGCTGCAAGATAGTCGATTTTGGCATAACTTAGTCCGAAAGAGTAACTCCAGAAAATCGACACCGTGACAAAACAGTACAAAATGCATGGATTAAAAATGTAAAGCAAGGTACATCGGTAGACTTGACCTTTACGAACGAAATACAGGCACTTTAATACGAGCCAAAATCTAGGCTGCTTATTCAAAAAAGGAAATCCTACAGTCAAAAAAAGCCGACAAATTAACCGTTGCAAGAATAGGTCAGCATCATGCTAGCCTAGACTTTCGGCTCGTATAAACGTACTCAACATCTTGCCAAAAGAATTTGAGAGTTACTCTCCCTAATGACAACTGATAACAAAATACCGATTCAAAGCCACTTTGGTATTTCCACAGAAAGAAAACTGTAAAGCTTTCCGCCTAACACTGGTTCTTACTAAACAAAGTTTAAATGGGAAAATTACACGCGCTGGTATACGACATGCAGCTTAAACCTCGCTTGCATAGAAGATCACATGCACACAATGGGTGGTATTTAAGCCTCCCTATGATACCAGTCATCCATACAAAATGATACTCTCAGTATCTAATTACAACACGGTCCGTTTCTAGTATAACCTCACTTCCAGCGCGAGGCAACTTTCAACAATAATTGCCGAAAAGAAGCTTGGGCACCCACTAGCTATTAGCGTAATTTCAGCAATCAGATCTCAGGGCCTTAGTAACCATTTTTAAATCGATAGGAGATCGGAAGCGTATAGATCTTGTCCAAAACTAGAAAAAGTTCAATAAGCGGGTTTGAGGACAATAGATTAATGGGAACATCTTAGAAAACTAGTATTTTGGGAATGGAATAAACGAGAGTGAGGAGAATACAAGAAAAATAACAAAGTAAGACTTCTACAACCATCCTGCTTTACTAATCATTGTTTGATAGATCTACCGAAGAAGCAGAAAATGTGGAGCAGGGATGACTTGATGGGGATAGTTTACCGAATCGAATACCCACCCTCGAAACTTTTATTAAAAGAGCAAACAATTGTTAGCATAGCTTTAGTACCGACCGCAGTAAAATTGCTCCAGCTCAATATTAAAAACGTTAGCATTCATTACATGTTATTAAGTTCTAGGGAGAGGGCAGGGAACACACCTGGTATTCTCCGATTCTCGAATGGGAGGGGTGGTTGAGTTAAAATGTTGAAATAGTCATGGTTCATGGGCAAAGTCACAAAATCAGATAAAGGGGGAGGGGGAGGGCGGTGGAAAAAGCTAAACTATAATGATGAAATCAACCTTGCGATTTTTCAAAAGAACGTCTTTAGGAAAATATGTTGTAAAGTCTTGTGATTGTGCTCTTTCGCTTTCTCATTAAAAACTTCTCTTTGGCTAAAAGATTTTAAACTGTAAAATGTCTTTCAAAAAAGAAACTTCCCTCGTGTAGAAGATACTGTCAAATATCTCTCATAAAATTAATAAGCAGAAGAGATGGGGATCGGTGGTAGTGCCAGGAATAAGAATGTTCCGGATGGAAAATGTTTTTCAAAATATTAAAGGGGTGGGTTCTATTCGAGATTCGGCAGCAGGTGATGAGAAAGGGTTGAACTTCTTCCGGCAAAAAATATCCGAGGGAATGCTCGCTTGGGCTCCAATGCCATCCACCCAACAACCAAGAAGCCCAGGTATGTTCCTGCCAAAGGGAGAGTTTCTTTTCAACCTTTAAAGCTGGAGCACCATCACCGTTCTAAATGGGTTTATATCACATACATTAACAACGTCCCCTTGTGGATAGATTCTGTTAATACTGTCGCCCTACAGAATTACAGACAATGATCACCAAGTTCTATTATGCTCGTTCTGTGCCATCCAAATAGATAGTATCCTAGCCCAGCTCCAATTATGACGGCGATACAAACCCAACCATTATACGTCATGAAGGCTAACATAAGAAGATATCCAAGGAAGACTTGCAGCATGTGTAGGAAAGTTTGAAGGAAATGTAATGGACTCAACAGGCGATTCCTAAAAGTAAAAAAAAGATTTGAAAAACTGGAAATAAGAAATCATAGATCGTGCAGTGAGAAATACGGACAATAACACTCGAGACTGGTTTCACTATCATTATCTATAATAATTGAACTTAAGAGTTCTACAAAAGTTCTCGTCTGTATCTCGCACTGCTTCACCATATAATTTCAGCGACCTTCTGTAGGAACATTTCACCTTAACTGCGTTGCTTCCACATAGTGCACAAAAGCGTGAAATTGTGCTACGACATAAAGGCTGACCTTTCGGTGCCAAGTAGCAAACGTGATTAGGTGTCTGTTGACTAATGAGTAGCTAACACTTAGTCATAGGGCCCATCTCGACGCATATGCCCCCGCCCGCTGTAACCACCCAAGCTCTTCGGATGTTACAGAGATCGACTGGGTGAAATAAAAGGTAGAAACAGCTGCGTACACTTGTCATGAGCATAACATAATGTCAGTGAAACTGTGAGTAAATTATTGGTAAATAACTGGCATAGCAAACTGACCGGGATTGAACCTGTGTCACTCGAATAATTTTTTAGAACAATTTAACAACGTGGTCAACGTGCCTAGGCAGTCATAAACTACTAACTCTAAGAGCTTTTGACAGAAACACTTGACTTTCTCCAAAAGTTAGAACAACAAGTTCAAAGGATCCCCCTTATTCATTGGAAAGGAGGCTGGTTACACTACTGTCACAAAAAAGGGTTATGTTCGTGGGTAAAAAACCCGCTAAGACTACACTACGTTCTTTTCAGAAGGTGGAAATCAGGAACTACTACTACACAAGAATTGACCTACATTAGACAGCATGTAGAAAAGTCTTACTTTTCCTTATGGTTAAGAGTAGAAATAGAGGTTGGGTACTGATCCCGTGAACAAACCAAATAAAGAAACTTAAGGGGAATACTTGCGTTTGGTGCTACGTAAACGGCTGGGTGCCTCTGCGAGTGGAAGACGAGCTTCAAAGAAGACAGAGATGTGTATCTTTCCTGAAGTAAAACTGACGTGGCCAATCGGATGAAGATCAAGCCTATGATACTCAAACAACGATTCAAACTATTCAACCGTGTGGTCACGGCAATTAAATCGTGACTCATGAATGAACTTGCTCAGTTTTTAAAACAAAGATCTGACTTTCAAAATTTCTCCCACAATATTAACGACTGGAAGTAAACTTACTTTGGTTGCATGAACTCCATCTCAGCTTGTGCTGCCTTCCCGTTGCAATGTGCACCCTTACTGTCCAAGAACGCAGCATACTCTCTACGCTTGAGGGCTTCACGTCCGATTTTTAATCCTTCGTATAATATGCCTAGCACAATAAGGGCAATCACAGATCCAACCATCCCTGTGAACGATGAAAGGTGAAAAAGAGTTTGCTTATTGCAAAATCAGTTGGTCAAGGATATTGATGTTTCCTAAAAAAATGAGATTGCTACAAAAGTGGCTTCAAACTTGCAAAACGTAGGGCGAGCAGGATTGCTGATGGTATGGTAGGAAAGCGGTCCTAATTCATCCCGGTGCTTGCTCTCCTTAGGAAATAGCAATCGATTTGATTCTCAGACCCCCATTGCTTAATAAGTAAAAGGCTTCAAATGAAATAAATGAAAAATAAGAAAATTTGTGGAACCAATCTCACTATACCGGGGTCGAAATAAGCGATCATGGTGGAGCCGGTCATATCTACGTCTTGTGATGTGGGGCAGCAATAAAAGGAAGTGGGGTTGGGGGGCGTTCTGAAGCTCAGCGCTCCGACACATTAAAAGGAACGGAAAAAGAATTGCAGCCACTTCGTGAAAAACGGGGATTGGAAAACGCCCCCTGCACTTTGTCATCTGTCTTCCTTATTCCATTTCATCATCATTGCTATCTGACTACACCTCTTGTAGCGGCCGGTCATTTGACTTTGTTGCTGATATTTCGAGCCGGTCACCTTTGAAATACAGCCGCTCATGACCAGTGACAGGCCCTTACTTCAACCTCTGCTGTACCACTTCATATCTTTTAGGTTTCTTCCATTTTAGGTTGTCGCGATCACTTTCGTAGCGTTGCGGAAGGTTGTCCTCGCTTAGAGACTTCACGAGCTTTGTGGCTTCCATACGCTAAAGCCATAACCCTATGTCTACTACTGATGAGCTGATACCACTTCTATTACACATATTTTTGAGTCTAGATGACACGTATAAGGGCACGCGTGAGCCTAAATTATGATTGCGACCTCCTTGCAACCTACAACCCCACTTGAGTTCACTAAAATTGAGACGATTTTAGGAATGTGTGGATCACAGTTTACTGATTTAAATCCGAAATCCGAAAGTGATTATCCATGATACGGCATGACATATAGATAGACTGAGGACAACTAAACATGATGAAGATGACCGTTCTCCTTCTCAAACAAAAAGCTTTAACCTTCCAATGAGGGATTCTGGAGTCCATTCAACATTTCGGTATAAAGAAAATAGCTACCAACGCAACCGGCTTCAAGAAAGTAATACTAACCTCCTGCAGAATCCACTTTCCATCCTTCAAAGAGGATAACAACCTCTTTGCTGAAATGGAAGTACATCTGAAGAAAAGACAACAACAGATAAAAGACTATAAGCGATGATGCATCACAGAAAAGTTTTTGAACGCATACCCCGTCAAAATAACATCTCAAAATACATTAAAGTTCTAAACCTATCCTACTCCAGATTGTCAAAACATATTCTATAATAACATCAATTGGACCAAAGAGTGAAACCAAACCAAATTTATCATACCGATTTAGATGGCTCTATATTCGTATCTGCATCTCTTGTATCGTTTACAACGGGCAACTTGGTAAGATCAGTGTCTGCTGGAATAAGCTTCAAGTAACTTACTATACCATTTGTTTAGCCTTACACACCTTTCCTCCAAACAATTTCTTTTATCAAAAGTCCTTGTTCCATATTGACCACAAATTTCACAAATGAAATGATTCAAGGCCTTTTTAAGTGAACTCTAGTGATCCTTCCCTATAAAATACGTTCTAGAAGACGGAAACACGGTTTCGGGCATGTGAAATTGGCTGGCGACAGAAGACCGGGTCTGTTTACGTGGCATGTGAAAACACGAAGAGAATTTCAAGGCCATGTAGAATTAAAACGAGAACAAATTAAGATGGGAGAATGAGGAGTGACAGTACAGCGAATTGTGGATATGAAGATGGAGTTGTAAAGAAAAGTGAACGAAAGAAAGGATGCAAAGATATGTGGATGCTGACAGTAAGTGAAAGTCTGGGTTAGTGCAAATACAGAGCATTTAATGAATGAAAGCAAAACAAGCCAAAGTGCAGACTTAGCGAAAGGAACATGAACAGTGCGTAGCAAGTCAAGTGAATGCAAACATGGAGAGTAAACACACGTAAAAACATGAAGTGCCACGAGTATACAATCAACGGTAACAGATATTACAGAAAGTACCTCTGAGAGATACAGAAGCGCATCTTCACAGGAAATGAGTAAAAAGAGACAAGTACAAGTGGCGAATAAAAAAAGAAAATGGAAGCGTGGAGAGCCGATCCGTGTAAGGACACGTGACGGCGCGAGTATAAACTTCTTTGAACTCAACGAGAGGGTACAGAAATTAGAGAGTACGTGGACCGATACCTTCGTGTAAAGGGCAGAATGAAGACACGAGTGTGAAAACTTCAGTCACAACTTCTCAATGAATGAATGCAATGCCACGTGAGCGTGACGAGAAAAGCAACCACTTCGAAACTAGCGAACAACTGTCAAGGCATATGAACGTACGAGAAGAAGAAGTAACAAGACATGATTGTGGGAAGTCTGAACATTTTATAGGCAAGAGCAAACGGTACTGGAAATGAGTTGGTACAGTGGCATGTCAAGGAATAGATTCAGAACAACGTCATCTGAACTCACGGAACAAATGAAAGTAACCGTTGAATACCAAAACGCACATAAATACATACAACCTTAAGAAGCACACGAAGGTAAATTAACAGTAAAGGTCAAGCATAAAAAAATTGGAACTCTAGGGAAAGAGTAGAAGTACGCGAGAAGGTAATACGTATATGCTACATATGTAAGCATCACTAGCTCTTATGTGGTGTTAGACTTGTATACGATGACACGATGTTAAAACGTACGCCAGGATCTCCACCTTTATGTCTTTATCACACGTAAGCAATTGGCTCATTAACATTCGTAACTGTCTCAAAACCATTTTATTACGTTTTCAGCCGATGTTGATAGATCGTAGACTGTCTGAATATGATTCTTAAGATGCGGCAGTAGTGTAAAGGTTACCAACG
>JAAAKL020009675.1:0-14914 GCA_010016065.2 Carybdea cf. marsupialis auct. non (Linnaeus, 1758)
AATTGACGATAGAAAATGATTGGACGGAACAAAAGATAGAAAGGAAATGAGGCAATTGAGGATACAAGGGAAAGGAGACATATTAAGGTAGAAACGAAAGGAGACAAATGAAGATAGAAGGGGAAGGAGACAAATAGAAATAGAAATGTAGAAAAGACAAATGAAGATTGAAAGGAAAGGCGGCAAATGAGGATAGAAAGGAAAGGAGACAAATAAAGATATAAGGGAAAGGAGGCAAATGAACATAGAAATGTAGAAGAGACAAGTAAAGATTGAAAAGAAAGGTGACAAACATAGGTGCAAAAGAAAGGAGGCAACAGAAAACAGAAGGGAAGTTAGGCAAATGAAGATAGAAAGGATTTGAGGCACATGAAGATAGAAATGTTGAAAAGACAAATGAAGATTGAAAAGAAAGGTGGCAAATGAAGATAGAAAGGAAAGGACGCAATTGAGGATTGAAAGGAAGGGAGGCACATTAGGATGGAAAGGAAAGAAGACAATTGAAGATTGAAAGGAGGGGAGGCAAATGAAAATTGAAAGGAAAAGAGCCACTGAAGATAGAAAGGAAAGAAGGCAAATGAAGATAGAAAGAAAAGGAGGCAAATGAAGATAGAAAGGAAAGAAGGCAAATGAAGATTGAAAGGAAAGGAGGCAAATAAAGTTTGAAAGGAAAGGAGGCAAATGAAGATTGAAAGTAATGGACGGGACAAAGAATAGAAAGGAAAGGAGGCAACAGAAGATAAAAAGAAAAGGAGGTAGATGAAGTTTGAAAGGAATTGAGGCAATTGACGATAGAAAATGATTGGACGGAACAAAAGATAGAAAGGAAATGAGGCAATTGAGGATACAAGGGAAAGGAGGCAAATAAAGATAAAAAGGAAAGGAGGCAAATGAAGATAGAAATGTAGAGGAGACAAATGAAGATTTAAAAGAAAGGTGGCAAATGAAGATCGAAAGGAGTGGAGGCAACAGTGGATAGAAAGGAAAGGAGGCAAATGAAGATTGAAAGGAAAGGAGGCAAATGAAGTTAGAAAGGAAAGGAGGCATATGAAGATTGAAAGGAAAGGAGGCAACAGAAGATAAAAAGGGAAGGAGTTAAATGAAGATTGAAAGGAAAGGAGGTAATTAAAGATGAAAAGGAAAGGAGGAAATTGAAGATAAAATGGAAGGGAGGCACAAATACCTACGCCAAAGATGAAAACCAAAGAAAAGAAGTAAATATTGAAGTATGTTGGAACTTTCGATGGACCTCGAATTCTGGGGTTAGTTTTGCTGTCACTGCATGTTGCTTCAGATGCACGATAACTGAAACAGTGGTCAGTTTTTGTAGGAAAGAAGGACATGTAGTACATGGAGTGTATCTATTGTAGCAGAACTTGTTTTAAACATGTTTTTGACAAAGCAAGCCTTGAAAGTATGAGTTTTTAGACAATTTTCAAGCACGTAATGCACAGTCTCCTAAGGAATTCAGAAATATATTTGGGAAAGTAACATAATTATTCTTTTAGATGATGAAAAAATGTAAATATAAGTTACCAATAGTTTACAGTGATTTAATGAAAACCAAGCATATTGGATGCTAGAAGACGTAGATCACATTGAAAAACAATTCAAACTTTTTTGAATTTTGTAAATTAATGGAAGGTGGAGAAAATTAAGGGTGTTTTCTGGAGTTTTCCATTTGGGCAAATAACGACAGGTCATTTTGACCACGATTGCTATATTAGCACTTCCCAAAATAAATCAAAAGTCCATCAATTATTATAGGACAATATAGATATTACGTTAGCCAATCAGCGTTGAGGGTTCTTCTCACCATGTTGGTCATATGGGCTTTCAGCATGGTGTTGTCGCAGCGTAACCTAAATAATTTGGATGTAACAAATACTTTCCTGTTTAGTCGCCACGTTCTTTCACTCCACAAAATGCGTGTTGACTTGCATATTGGTAAGACAGAATACAAACTCTTCTTCTCGCGCCTTCTCTTCTCTTTGCGCCTTCTCTTCTCTTTGCGCCTTCTCTTCTCTTTGCGCCTTCTCTTCTCTTCGCGCCTACTTTCTCTTCGCGCACACCCATTCCAGGCAAGCCCAATACTTTGCCAAATAAATAATTTGATGAAGGTAATAAGCATTGCTAAGAAATATATCAGTCGGAAAGGTAGTGTTTTTCACCAAAAAGAAAAATTCAGGAATCTTAATTTCAATACCTCAAGAGGTTTGAGAACCTCTGGTCTTCAAAGGCTACCGGAGGTGATGCAAACGGCTGTCAGAGAGAACATTGTGCGCACAAGAATAGAGAACAAAATGCCAAATTCTTTTTCCACAGCATTAAAGGATGCGAGTGCGGATAACCATGTGAAAATCACAATTTGGAGAAAAGCATTCGCTCCGTGCACATTTCTTGTTGTTAAAAAAAGTCAATGAAAATTATATAAAAGATTAAAAAAACCCTTTAATTTAGAAAAGCAGTTGGATTCGTCGATAATGCAGGTAGATATTTCATGGAGATAAATGACAAAAGTGCTAAAAGGAAACAACCATGAATGTTGAGGATAAAGTTCAAGTGGGTTCTGAATATTTAGCACAAGGTGACCAAAAAGTAGCCAAAGCAGAAATTACACGACGTGCGAAGTGTAATTTGGAAAATTTGTGTAAAATATGTCTGATATGCTATAGTGTTGAGAAGTCTACTTTTACAAGCAATAATACCAATTTGTCTTTGTGTTGTTACTCCACTAGTCAATTTGTTCTCCATACTGTATCTCTGCAGGTTTGCCTAACAGTTGATGTCATTTTTTTCTTATTAATTCTTATCATAGTCTTTTGATCATATTGTCCTCGTTTTTGCAGAAGGACTTCAAGAGTCCAAAACAAAACTGAAGAGACAGAAAATGGTTGCTTTTCCAGAGAAATGGCGATATGCTTATTTGACCTGGCACTTTTCCGAATACTTTGTACAGCCATATCATACTGGTGACTGACATGGATCTTAAATCGGAAACATAATTGACACTACTTTTGGCGAATCCTAGGTCATCTACAGGTCAATGCAATAATCTATGTTCCCCTTTAGCAGCTTAAATCATGGTTCTGTTGAGGATAGGGTTAGATTAATGGCGAGCAGCTAGAATTGAACGTAAAAGTCATCGTTTTGGTTGAGCAAGCATATTTTCGTATGATTCTCATCAGTACCGTTACGTCATAAATACGGTACTGTCAGCCAATTAGATCTTCGATTTTCGACTGTTTGATCGTCTCAGCTTATGTATTTAAATACGCTTGTTCAACCAACACTCTGACTTGTTTTTTACGTTCAGTTCTTGGATTCCTTACCACAAACGTCTTATTTAATCTGTACTCTCCTTATCAGTTTTAATTGTATTTTTGTTGAGCAGTACAACAATTTTTCGGAACTTGAATACAAGTGGTATTTTGGATGTGATGCATGTTAAATGAATTCCATTGCTCTTTATTCACATAAATTTTAAACGTAAGACAACCAAACCTTTTTCAATGCAATACGAGTAAAACGAGGATAACAAGATATTGATTAAATTGGTGTCCTATCTCTCAAAGGCCTTTGATCCTTCATGTGTGACGCAGATAACTGGCATCTGAAAATATCTATATCTCATCTTGTCGCCTGACAAAACATTGTTCTAAACCTTTGGAGTTGTTACCCATGACCTAGTAAACATCATTGAGAAATGGAATAACTACCACGTTTAATTTTGTGAGGAAATCCCTTTGTATGTATTGAAGAGGCTTCAGAGAATGCTGCCCTTAAACATTCTTGTCACATGAAATCTAAGCCCTATTACTCCTACATTCGTTTCAGAGTTTATTCAGGCCGTCGCTTGCTATTTTAGTTTTTGTTGGCATCTCCTTTCCTCGAGGGTGGGGTTAGGATGGCTTTAGTTGGGAAATTTATGCATTATGTAGTAGAAGCAGATTCATAACTAATAATCACCCACTCACTTTGTTCCATTATTTTGTTCATATTAACTCTCTTGCCTTAACATAAATACATTTTTACCAGTTTATTCCGAACATCAAAATTCAGGTAAGAGGAATCTGAAGTGGCAGGTTTCCGACACTAAAAGGAGGGGCTCCGAAAACATCGGATTTCCTCTACGAAAGTCCATCAAAAATACTGATAAACTGGCGAGGGAGAGTAGAGAGAGTAGAAACTTTGTATAGGATATAAAATCTGGTAAAACGTAATTAAAGTGGCATAGTTTGAATAAAACATAATCTGGTTTATATTGTACAGAGATATTGTAACTGATACTCAAAGCCTTAATACACGGTGGAAGTGATGTTATTTTTAAAATGTCATTTTTGTATAAGGCGATGGTCATTCTATATCGTAAGTGCTTCTATTCATATCTGACTCATGGCTAAAGGGAAAACAACATTGGAGTGAAATCGCTAACCATAAACATGTTTTCTGTTCTATATAAACCCTGTTCACCCCGTTGGCAAAGATACCACCTCCTTTAGACATAAACGTATGACAGATATTGGCATGTTGTTGATCAAAAAACCATTTTCTAAGATATCCCTCTCTCTAATCCGAAGCCAATAGTCTCTTCGATTATTCATCAGTGATAATTCTCCTGAACTGTTTGGGTCAATAGTCAACCAAACACAATTTTTTGATTATCTCACAGCACAAGTGAGTAAGCTAACCTTATGGCCCTTTTTACGCCGGCCCTAAGTGGCGTCAATTTTTGGCTTCCGGCGTAATAAGGACCGGCGTAATAAAGATCGGCGCACAATTGGACGGCGTAAAATGGGCCGAAAAAAATGGCTATTTTTGACTGAAACCGGCATTATTTCAAATTTTCTAATATATAACCCCGTGAATTATCCTGGATAGATTTTTCGCTTCCAATCCCCTGTGCCATTTCTAAAAGGCATTAAACAAAGCTTATTAAGACGTTAAAGTCAACTGCGCTAAATACTTAGGAGCGAGATATATTGATGTTGAATGACGAAGGTGAAGTCGAATTATTACAAATAGAGGTGGAGTCAGATGCTGAATAATCGGAAACATATAATGACTATATTGTTGCTCTAGATTGAAAAATCAAGAGTGACTGAAATATATGATGGCGATTGGAGCGTTTTTCTCATTGTTCATTTGTCAAATATAGGTCGGCGGCAAATGTGGCCCTAAATGGCGGATAACCAAATCATCGGGGTGACAGAATAGGGGTCGGCGTTCTACTAGTACATAAATCACTGGTGTGAGTTGTTTTTAAAACATTACTTGCTTTAGTTGAACGATTTCTCAGCCTCACTATGGGTGAAAACGAGCTATAAGAATGGCTATTCTTTTCTTTCGGTAACATAACACTCAGCACAAACTAAGGCGCATGCGTCGCCATTATCAAAAAGGTATAAGCTTGGAAACAAAGGAAACCTTTGAAGTCACAAGCATCCAAAGAAGCTGTTACTTGAATCACATAATTTCATTAAATAATTTCTGGGCATTTCACCCTGTTTATCTAATGAAATGTTTCATAGTCGTTTTTCTTAAGGTCTGTAATAATCATGAAGTAACAGAAAATGAATCGGGATACTTACACTGGCGACAGACCAATAATTAACAACAACTAGACAAAGCCTGGCGAATTGACAAAAGTAATGGTAGTGATGCTATGCGTAGAGATAGCTTTTCACAGGAAAGTGGAAGTTCTGCTACCACATCATCTTTAGGTTTGCTCTGCATTTTAACAGCCAATTCATTTTATTTTAGTTATAATTTCTATAGCCCGAATGCTTTAGATGGTTAACACCTTGGAACTAAGCTGAACATTATCAACCGCTTTCCCACAACCATATATTAAAAAGGGACTGGCTTCTTGTTGCGTTGATCAGGAAAGGAGAACGGCAAACTTAAGCAAGCGTAGGAACTCCTGTAATGGTTGGAGAAAATTGGCATCTCTACACGTACATGAAAGTGCATCGTTTTAGGTGAACAGCAGGCAGTATTTATGGACAATAGCTATTCACTCTTTAAAGCAGGGATTACCTGGCTTGTTGCCACTCCGCAGTAAAAATTTTTAAATGTTACCAATTACAAAAGTACTTGAATTTGCAGACTTTGCAGAATAGATGGTTTGCTTATTTATACACTCTGTTTTTTATGTATTTATTTCTCACCCTGTTGCTTCTTGTCAACGACATTCAATACATTTTGCAATTTTGTCTGAGTCCCTGATAAGAATAGTACTGTCGGTATATTTTGTAATATTCTGTCCTTGTACATTAACCCGTCAAAATCATATGTGACGTAGTATCATTTTACACATTGATTAAAAGATTAGAAAAGATTGCATATCCTTGGCGTACACCACGTCTTATTTTCTTAGAGGTACCATGCCCTCTATCTATTGCTATGTAACTTCCTATCTCAAATAGAGGTTTGGAAGGGCTGTAGGAGTCAATTTGGTCAGTTAATTAGCAGGTTCAGAATTATTTGGTTTGGAGTAATCTATAAAATCAAGATAAATGTCTGCTCCATCTTTACCCTGCTCTTGATGATTGACGATAAAGTGAAAGTAGCAATTGAGATGCTTTTACCAGACAAAAGCTGAATTGCGCAATTGACAAATCATGTTCGTAAAATTGAACTTTTACGCGGGATCTTTGTAAGATGCAAAAAATGCAAAAAATATCCATTTGACAGCCTTTGCAAAGTTCGGTATACCATTTCAAAAACTTTTCTATTTCATTTTAGAATGACAGCAAATGTGCAATTAATACTGCGCTACATGTTATGCTCTGATCTCAAACCATATCCGTAGCGATGTAACCATTTGGGAGCTAGTTAAGTACATTTTTAAGAAATAAAAGTTTTGTATCTTTTTTAGAACCCCTTGAAAGCCCCACCCCAAATTATTTCAATTTATCCCTTTTCGTTTTAAAAATAATCAGCAAAAAGTATTCTTTTTTACGATATCAAAAATGTCAGGGGGGGGGGGGGGTCTACTGCAAGATGATAGCCCTGACTGCCTCCTACAAGATCCTGCCAAATAAAATCGACTGTAAGTGTAGTAATTTATACCATGATCAAAAGTAGTCAACAGAAAATGTCTTCCTATGGTTTCACATTTGCATAGAAGAAATACGAAATTTCTTCAAGATGACTAAGTAATATTGCACACTAACTGATATAAAAGAAAACATGCAACGCCAACATTGATGTTTAATTGCCGTACTAATAGTGCTTAATATAGAAAAGCAATGTCAATAAAAACATGCAAAAAGGATAGGATTTCCCTCAGTGACTTTAACATCTTCGCCCTACTACAATTTTTTGATTACCGGTTTCTCTTGAAAAAAGCGTCATACTGGCATATTTTTTGTACGCTAAGAAAATATCTTGTCGAGAGTTAGCTGTTTACTTACAATACATCATTTTTGTAGCGTAGTACGTACGACTACATTTTGAGAAAAAGTGTGGTATGAGGAAGGTATGTTAAAGTAGGAGTTTACAACGGTTTGAATGAAGATCATTTATTTATCCTTTAATTTGTGATAAAAATGCATTGAGACATTCCTTTGTTTTGTAATTGGCAAAACCATTTGGATTGCAACTGGTGATATATAATAATAATTTCCGAATTTTTCTCGCTTTTTCATACATTCCAAAATGCCTTATTACCCTTTCACTACCGGGAAATATTTTGTTCCTTGGTTCCAGAGCGTATTCAATAGCATGGAGCACTTCATATATCTTGCCACTCCACATCCACCTCTTTCCTTGACATTAATTTCTGTAAAGGTGGAAGCTGATATATTAAAATATGATTTTTCCTACGTCATTCAGAGACCGGTTTACTTTACTGCACAAATTACCTTCTACATCCATTGTTATATTCATAATATCTATAACCATTCTTACTTGAATGATATTTATTGTCATAGACCTGCACTCGAGTTAAACAGCTCGACTTCTCAAGCGTTTCCAATTTAGTAAAATCGGTGGAAAAGTATCTTCGTATCTGTCAAGCTGTCTAAATCATCGTGATACAGGCAGATGGTCACAGAAACCGCCCTGGCAAGGTTCCCACAGTAGGCTGTTATTAGCAAGCCTGCATGATGTCCGAAGTATTATCCTTAAAAATAGGCACTTAAGTAAACGGGAAATCCTCTTTTGTTATCTGCTCTTAAGAAGGCAGACATCAGAGTACACTAAAGAACTTTATAGCGAATATGAGACCATAGACAGATTGAAACTTTAAACGGGTTTTTGTTAAGCATGGACTTAAGAAAACGTTTGACAGGTAATGGCCTTTAATACTTATACAGAAATTATAAAGTTTAGCAACGCTCAAAAAGTAAGAAGGCTTAGGAATTAATGGAAAGTGCTGTTTAAAAGCTTCTAAACTTGTAACAGTTATAAATGATTTGTAAATGAGAAATTAAAGAATACGAGAAAATGTATAATTTGTCTGCCAAAAGGCTATTGATGAATTTAAAATACTAAAAATTGTTTGAAATCTGTTTTTTCTCTTTATTTCGGCTCACCTGATGTTTTGTTTATATATCAAATATTGTCATTTGGAGGGAAGCTGAAAGGTGTTGCACACCCTCCTACCGCGGTGTCTACGACAATACTTTTTTTTCCACACATAAAGAGACTACTGTCTTACTTTGGAGTCCGAAAATTTTTTATTACACTTACCTTCAAATATCAAAAAATTTCCGGGTTTTTCAGTAACTTTTGAGGCTAAAGTTTGGCATTTCATGGTTAGTGCTCTTGTTATTTCTGAAAAACTGTACAATTACCAGATGCATGTAACCATGTAAACATTAGCAGCAGTTTGACTTTTTCATACATTTGTCCTCCTTTTTTGGAACCCCTCTAAAATTTTGGTTTATCTACTCCGAACAGAAGCGATAATTAATAAAATGGCTTCCATGTTTGGAAAATAGCGTTCATGGTACACCAAGTGCTATACAACATAATTATCCAAAGAACTTTGTGTCCAACTTTTAAAGGTTGCAAGATCCAAAGGCTGTCCATACAAAATACTTGTGATGCCTACCTTTTTTCATAATTTCATTTTAAACCTTAAAGATCTGTTTTGGCAAACCCGGAACAAAACAACGTATTCTGCCTTTCGATTGCTTCAGGTTTCAGAGGTATATTTGCTCTATAAAGAGACGACAAGCAATCAGACGTTTTGTTATTTAGAAAATTACACTCATATTACATTAATTGTCGAAAACTGTCCGAAACAGTCAATCCATCAATTGTCGAAAACTGTCTGGTAAAGAAAAGGAGCAGTTCAGAATTATTTCACAAGATTTCCTGTTTCAAAGAATGCGATTCCAATTATGACGTAATTTTATACTTTATATATCAGACTTTTATGAAAACATTAGGAGATAAGTCTAGAAATCAATATAAAAAAATCTATAATGATCAAGTTCGGACATGTTCACATCAAATGCATAGGTGAAATTTAAATCATTAGATTTGTAAAGCACCCTTCAACGACATATCTTTTACATCATAAATTAACTGTTTGAAGTATACTTTAGTTACAAGTAGATATGAAGCAGTGTAAATGAAGGCGTAAGCTGGAAGTTATTTTATAAAAAGAACTCCAAGAAGAATCAATATGTATGCAATCGCATTTTATTGCAAGGTAGTGTAAATCTTTCATGTTTCCTCATTAGCCTCAATCCCGGACAGAGGGTAGCAACGTAATATGAGCTTTTCAAGGTACTTGTGGCGATGTGGAATTAATGATAACATACCGATTTTCTTACCAAGATTGATTACATTCGTAAGGCAGAGTTGGCAAAATGAATCCAAATATTAGACGATGGTTGATGGTGGTCTTTGGGGATGACGGGTAGCATGTATTGAAAAAGATAGACCTACATATTATACTATATACATCCGGCAATCAGAAAATTGGAGACTAGTTATTCCGAATCCTCCGCCGGTAGACATCAACATCAATCTTCACGCAATTTTTGTGATAAGATTCTCTGCGCCATGTGACGGAAGTTCTGTCATCAAGCACATTATTTTGTGTAACACCCTTTGAAAGTTGCATTGTGGATTTAAGAAGATACGATTTGAAAAGATAAAATTGAAAATATAGTACATCAACAACGGGATGATAACAAGAGAAAAGAAAAGTTTGTGTAGCAGAGAGGATTTCAAATACTCCACCCAACCCCTTGGAAGCTGGAAGCCGATGTCTAGCTGTAGAGCATTGGAAACTGATAAAGCGACTAGCAAATTAGGGCGTGTTGTTAGAGGAGTTTAATTGGTTTAGTTGGTAGAGCACAGACCACTAATACATGTGTCAGTGCCTTGAATTCCGATGGTGATATCATATTTTATTTCTTTAGTATCTTTTAAAGCTTATAGTTTCAAATCCTGTCTTCACAAAAGTACTCCTCATTTATGATTAAAAGTGACCACTTTCACATGTTTCGCTGCTTCTTGTCTTACCAATCGACTGTACACAAGAAAATGTTAACCTTGCTGCAGTCACATAAAGCCATACCCTAATCTCACCTCTGCTACTAAAAAATTAATTATAGCGACATTCTAACTAAGTCAGCAATATTACAGGTGCAACTTGCGTTTCGCATGGTTGCTTTAGATTCACCGGGGCTTGCAAAAAAAACTCTTCCCCCACAGCTCACCTGCAATTGTACCTAGAATACCCAAAGCATAAAAAATGCCCAACACATCACAAATACATGTGTTTAAACGTGGAAGTCGCGAAAATAATGTCTGCTTTTGCTTAGACAGACGCAAATCTTGTATTGCTCATAATACATTTGGCTAAATCCACCAGAGCAAAATTTGCACCGATTTCTTCCGCCTCTAAATGACGGCCAGTGTTGAAATTCATTGAGGACCATTGCCAATAGTAGGTGGTGCTGACTCTCACTGATTGTTTGAATTCAATGATGATAACAAAAAATATATATGCGATGATCTCTTGCTTTTCTATTGTCATTTTTTTCAAGCGGTTCAAGGATAAATACCCCCCAAACTTTATACTCTTAACCTCGTTAAAAAGGTACATCAGGTGCTTAAATAAATGGTGATTATAGCATAATCATTGAATACCCAAAGCAAAATCTGCCTTTACTACAAAATGTGAGCTTAGAATCATATAACCTTCAATGTATTCCTGAAGACACATCGAAAGTTCGATAATCATTTTAAAACGTTTTAAACATTTCTGAGTTTTTTATTTATCATGACCATGTCAATTCAGATTTTAGCCTGGGTATTCTTATTCATAAGCCATATAACATCTCTTTGGCCTAACACACCAGGATTAAATCAGGGGAGTGGTAGTTTATGCACATAAACATAAAAAACCTCTGACCCCTGTTCACTGATGTGCTCTACATTGTATTGAAGAGGGAACTTTAGCAAAAGAGATTCAACAAAAAAACTCAAGCAATATCTGTTTCCCTGTAATCATTCATCTTAACAAAAGCAAGGACAGAACAATCGATTTTTTTAACACTTCATGAGATATTTTAGTAATTCTCTTTGGAATTTTTTTTATTTGAATAACTATTGTTATCTGTATCTAATAATGCTTTCAAACAATATAAAAATTATGTTATTCGTACGTGATTAAAAATACGTAGCAAATCTGATACAGTGCTCCATTGTGGCCCAAGATTCATTACAATTTTGATCGCTTGAATGAATAAAATAATAATTATAATTATTATTTTGAATTTCATTGACAAATATTACAATGTACCTTTACGTAAGTGATTTAGACAAGTTCATACTAAACAAATCCCATGAAATTACTCCTTAAGACGTCTCAGTCTAAAAAGCTTCATGTTTGAAAACATCACAAATATATTCTTTTGGTTCACGCAGAGGGAAATTTTGTGTTGCTTATTTAACACTTGGCTAAGTCTACTAGTGCAAAAATTTGCGCCGATTTCTTTGGGCTCTAAATGTCAGCCAGTGTTGAAATCCATCGAAACTGACAACTGCAACTGAACGCTGTTCTTGTGGTGTACATCTACGCGGAGGGGAAAGAGTACGCATTTTAGGTCGTCCTATCTCTCTCCTTTCAGAGATTGGCTTTCCAGAGAGTCTTAGAGCTGCTATGTCATGAAATTCAGAATGGTGTGATAATCCTCTTCCGTTCTGTTTACAATGTCGACTGAACAAGTTCAATGCACTAAACTTTACCGTGTCAACACATTTGAAAAATGTTTTGATGCACCAGCGCTTTCGACAGAGAATTTTTGTTTGGTACAATGAAATTAACATGTATGCTAAATCAAGCCCTCCCATAGCTTGATTGTAATCACGTACAATATCTGGTCGAGGTACTTCCTTGTACGCTTTAGTTTTCCCGTCCCACATCTTCAGCGTACCAGTGCTTCCAACACCAGAGAATGCTGAAGCTAAAACAGTGCACTTATTGTCAGCCCATTTAACAACCTGTGTTCTGGAGTTTTGAACACTGTATCTATTGGTTTCATTAGTTAGCATCTTCAAAATTGAGTCCCCCCCAAAAAAAGCTTGAAGTATTCATAAGGTGTTATTGGATTTTCGGGTGGAAGTAAAATCTGACCGACAGGAAATGAAGAATGAAGCACTGGTCAAATCGACACCTTTCATCGTAAAATATGCTTTGACTACTTCTCCTTTTGGTTTCCAGTTGAAACTTCCTTCAGACATTCCTTCATAAGTACTAAACTGTACCTCATCTCCACCAAAACATGCGGATCATTATAAGATTATAACCCCAACAATATTTTACAGGAAGGGTTCTAAATTTACAAAATCTTGCAAACCTTTAACTTCCAAAGTTTTGTGATCTACTAGCCAATGGTGTTACTGTGTTTGAATGTGAAATCTTGAGTTATTGAATAAATATTCATGTATATTCAGCGAGATTACTATCAGACTATATGAGTAGACGACATGGACCTTGACATTTCTTAACTGTGACATGTTGATTTAATTACATTTTAACACTGAGGGTAGTCCCAGACAGTGGCAAAACCAAGTTTGAAATATGCTGGGAAGAACAACACAAAACACAACATTCTTCTATTGGAACACACAAAAGTCCGATTAATAAAAGAAAACCCGACAAGAACATTTTGTACTTCAGTTAACAATGTAAACGTTCACTCCACTCCTAGTCATAGGGAGCCAAACAAAACTTTTTAAGATATCAAGAATTCAGCACAAAATGGTTAAGGAAAGAAATAATTGAATTTCTTGGAGATGTGATGGGTCCGTTGTTCTCTGTAAGCTGACAAGGAAGATGATGTATCTGAAAAGTAACTATCTTTTGACAACTTAAAAGATATATGGTCTGCAACAGCCAGAGTTTATTTAGATTCATTCCCCATATTTCAGGGCTAGGAATAGGGCTTCAGTTGTTCATAACCATACAACATACAAAACTTTACCCTTGACTGGTTTTCAGTCTTAGTTTTCAATGGGTGGAAAACATTGGAGGAAGAACATTTTACATGTTTGTTTCAGGAATGCCTTCTTACGTTTCTCTTTGCAGCCTCTGCTAATTTAAGGCAGGACGGATACGACGAGGGGTGAGGGTAAAGAGCATGCTGGTTGGGTTCAGCCTGTATAGATGTGTAAATTCAAACGTACATGTACACATTAAGCATCGTTCACAATTAGGGGCTGAGTCCATGCTTCAAGGCTGAGATGAAGTTTATTGTTAGTAAAAGTCGTGATTAACCTAACATATGTCACATAGTTGCCTTGGTGGAGTCATAGGCGACAGACACCGGTTTTGTCAATGCCGCATATTGAGGAAAATTTTAAGTAGCCTGACATGTGGGGAATGTTCCATATTTCTACCTCTTTTCTTGAAACCTAGTTGTCCTTTCAACCACTTTCATGATACACTGTCCTCGAACAAATCATTATCCGGTTTACCATTTGTCTCCCGTAAAAATTCCCGCGACGTCATCGATTGGCTAGCTCTCCTGAAAATGCATCGCTAGCGTGCAATAAATTTTTAATACTGGGGAAGATTTGTTGATCAGAGCCCGTTGGAGGAAGAGCAATGTTGACAGTGGAATTGAAGGATAAAAGCCAACAGCCCACTTGAAGGTAAATGCCTCACGCACATTTGGGATTCCGGAAAATACAATGCTAATAATATTGTTCATTATAATCTGCTTTACCAAAACTTTCATATATTACCTACTCTACCAACAGATAACGTTAAAAGTATATCATTCTTTTTTCTTTCCTTTGTTGTTTGTTGTTTCATTTTAATTTATTCACTGACGCTTTCTATCATCTATTACCTTCAAACAATTTAGACCATTAAAATCACCATATATTCTGCCTTTTCATGCTCTGTAAAACACACATGTATGTATGTATATATATAAATATATATATATATATATATATATATACATACATATATATATAATCAGGGCCTCTTTTTGCCATCTCCCAAGCCACACTTTCAAAAGTGTGAGCGGCGATAAGGGAATGGAGGGTTCTGGGGACTCCGCACTCTCCGCACCTATCAACCCCCTATGACGAACGATGACAAACGTTAGGTTTATTAATGTTCACTAGGAATTTTACTAGTATTTAGGGCCCAGACTCTTCATAATAGTCATCTCTAAGGTAGGAATTTTTGCATAAATACTTCCTTTGTTTTCTAAGTAGTAACTTGAAGAATTCTTTTGTTTAGATTTTTACTAAAATTTCAACCGTAGCGTTCCTTCAACTGTACACATGAAGAAGGTTTTTTAACCGTGAGCTTTGTAGCGAGCCTCTAGGCATTTTATAGTTTTTATATGAAACTGCACGAAATAGCGAATTCATTTTGTACTAAAAAGCTTTTTTCGTCTGACACTCCTCAGAGTACATTCGTCAG